>JAODAL010011631.1:0-99011 GCA_025379985.1 Phyllomedusa bahiana | reverse complement strand
GCCCCCCATAGGAAAAGGATTTTGTCCCCTCTATAGGCAGTATATGCCCCCATACAGAAAAGTGGTATGTATGCAGGTTTTTAGGTTCCCCCATACAGTAGGCAGGTTTATCTCCCCTGATAGGCAGATATAGGTCCCCCATAGCAGATATAGGCAGGTTTATGTCCCCTCATAGGCAGGTATATGTCCCCCATAGCAGGTATAGGCAGGTGTATGTCCCCTCATAGGCAGGTATAGGTCCCCCATAGCAGGTATAGGTCCCCATAGCAGGTATAGGCAGTTATATGTCCCCTCATAGGCAGGTATAGGTCCCCCATAGCAGGTATAGGCAGGTATATATCCCCTGATAGGCAGATATAGGTCCCCCATAGCAGATATAGGCAGGTATATGTCCCCTCATAGGCAGGTATATGTCCCCCATAGCAGGTATAGGCAGGTATATGTCCCCTCATAGGCAGGTATAGGTCCCCCATAGCAGGTATAGGCAGTTATATGTCCCCTCATAGGCAGGTATAGGTCACCCATAGCAGGTATAGGCAGGTGTATGTCCCCTCATAGGCAGGTATAGGTCCCCCATAGCAGGTATAGGCAGGTATAGATCCCCTCATAGGCAGGTATAGGTCCCCCATAGCAGGTATAGGTCCCCTCATAGACAGGTATATATCTCCCATAGCAGGTATATGTCCCGTCATAGGCAGGTATAGGTCCCCCATAGCAGGAATAGGCAGGTATATGTCCCCTCATAGGCAGGTATATGTCCCCCATAGCAGGTATAGGCAGTTATATGTCCCCTCATAGGCAGGTCTTGGTCCCCCATAGCAGGTATAGGCAGGTATATATCCCCTGATAGGCAGATATAGGTCCCCCATAGCAGATATAGGCAGGTTTATGTCCCCTCATAGGCAGGTATATTCCCCATAGCAGTATACCCGGTGTATGTCCCCTCATAGGCAGTTATAGGTCCCCCATAGCAGGTATAGGTCCCCATAGTAGTTATAGGCAGGTATATGTCCCCTCATAGGCGGGTAAAAGGCCCCCCCATACAGGTATAGGCAGTTATATTTTCCCTAAAGGGCAGGTTAGGTAAACCCTAGCGGGTATAGCGGGTGTAAGTCCCCCTCATGGGCGGGTATAGGGCCCCCAAGCAGGTTGGGCGGGTATGACCCCCCATAGCGGTAAGGTCCCCCCAACGGGAATAGGCGGGTATATGTCCCCTCATGGCGGTATAGTCCCCCATATAGGTAAAAAGTCCCCATAGCGGTATATACCCCCCATAGCAGGTTTTTTCCCCTTATAGGGGTATAGGTCTCCTCGGGGCGGGTAGGGACAGGGCTTATAAAAAAAAAAAAAAAAAAAAATCCACCTCACTCCCCATTGCTCGAGGTTACCTGGGGGCCCCCTCTTCCTCTGGCACCGCCTTCTGCACGGCAGCGTGATGAAAGCCTGGCATGCCCGGATGCTGAGGGGAGGGAGAGTCAGTTTATGCCCCCAGGATCTCTACAGCTGCGAAAAACGCCACAGGGGGGGCCCAAGCAGCGCCCGACACTGTAAATTTCGGGGTCTTCAGTGTATGTGACCCCCAAGGAGTCACATACACTAAATGTCCCGGGGGGGGGGTTTCCCATCATTCCCATGTCCCGGTAACGGGGGACAGACGTAATTTGGAACGACGAAGTCGGGGATGCCTTATATGTTCCGACACATTTCTGCATACAAAAGTAACTTTTTCAACAATTTTTGCTACAATGCTCTTACGGGGCAAATTTTGCCCCGCAAAACCAAATGAGCCTCACAATTTTTTTGCCTTTTAGAGATGCTCTCACCCAGTTTTAGAAATTTTTTTTTGAAAATTACAGTATCCCATTGCTTCTTTGTCCATTTTTCCTGCTTCCAACACTCAACTTTATAAAGAATACTGTTCATTTTGCTGCATAATAATCCCCCCTTTAAAGTGCCTACTGCTGTAAAAAAAAAAAAAAAAAAAAAAAAACGATACATTTAGGTGTTTTTTAAACACGGGCATTTTTTTAAAACATAATGCTATAAAAACTGTAAATGACATGGTGGCCCCCAAACAATAACAAGCAAAAAGGGAAGTACCCCCAGCATCACTGAAAAATAAAATGTTCAATCAAAAACCGTACACAAAATGATTCTGCAAACAAAAAATACAGGTAAAGACAAGTCAAAATTTTCGGGATTAAAATGCATTTTCCCTGACCCGGGCTAACTGTCCCTAACTTTTTCCCAAAAAAGCTTGCCCATTAAAACACCAGAACCTCTAATACGGGAAATTAACCCTTAAACCCTTTTCCCTCAAATTTTCCCCAAACTACAACGAAAATAGTACAGCAATTTTTCGAGACTCAAACGGGCCCCATAAAAATTTAAAAACCCCCAAATCTATAAATAAAAAAGCATGAATGGTTAAAATACCTAAATTTTTTTTTCGACCGCCATGGTTTGCACAAAATTCGAATTATAATTATATATAAAAATATTATATATTATTATATTTAATATAATATATAATATATATAAATTATATTATCTTTCTATACGGACCTTCGTATCCATTGGGAACGGGGCAATTCCCTTGGGACCTTGATTGGTAGTTTTCCCCCCGGTCACTATACCTGTAGGATATTTTTAATCAAGATAAAATTGTGAAGTTTCTTCATAAAAAAAAAATACTGGAGAATCATGTGGAAAAGCATATCCCCTTTTTTTTACCTTAATCTGCATTGAAAATGTGCTTTTTTTGGGGGTTTTTTGGCCGGGTTTAAAAACAAAACCCTTAGGTTTTTGGGGAGGGGCTAAATGGAAAAAAAAATAAAAGAACTTTCCAAAGGTTTTAGTTACCATTCCAAACAAAAAAAACAAAAAAAAAAACTAAAAGGGCACATGGAATTTTTGAAAAAGTTTTTCATTTAAAAAATGTTTTTTTTGAGGTTAACCTTTTTTAACAAACGTTAAGCCCCATTCCAATCTTAAAACCTCAAAACTGGGGTCCTACACTAAGTTTCCCTCTTTAGGCGTTTACCCCTTAACAAGTAATATAAAACCCTGGCCCCACAACCACGGGGGTTTACTGCTTTTAAGCAGAAGGGAGACTGGTTTTAAAAAACCTAGGGTATTAAACATAAATATCATATGGTAGATGCCATTAAAAGAACGGGTTTAAAAAAAGGAAATAGTTTTTTCTTCATTTTCCCCCCCGAAAAAACTAAAATTTTTTTGTTAAGGCAACCTTTAAAAAAAATAAATTTGTCAATTGAGCAGAGAAAAAAGCGAATCATGCGGTTTTGCTGTTAAAATTGGCCCAACATAAAAAGCCCCCCCCCAAACCATTAATCACTGCAAAATTTGTGGGTACAAAGGAAAGAAAAATTAGGGGGAAACACATTTACCACAAGGGTAAATTTAGAGGTTTTATCACTCACTAACAAAAAAAACTAATAAAAAAAAAACTAAGAAGCCGCTTGGCAGACACATAACTTAAATTTTGGGTTTTTACTAAAATGCGTAACAGGTCCCCCACTTACCATTTATAACACTGTTTTCTTCTTATACGACAGAGGGGGTCTAAAGCTTTAGGCACCAATACCTAAGGGTAGATATGCTACCTTGCTCCCTAAGTTTCACCCTGTCTACAAACATCTTTTTTTTGCCACTCCTAAAAACCTCAATCCTTACGAAAAAAAAAAAAATCCTATCTTTAAAGGCTGTTTTTAAACCCGCTTTTTTCTTTTTCAAAAGAATTTGAAACATCTCAGAGACCTTAAAAAAGCTTCTTTATACAACTACAAAGTGTGTGTAGCCATTGCCTTATGATGACAAGCTCGAGCCTCCATAAGTGGAGACTGCTTTAAAAGTTCATATAGAACTTATAAAATATGGTTTATTTTTTTCCTTTATTTCAAAAAATTTTTTAATTTCCCTTTTAATTAAAAAGAACAGTAAGTACTCGGGGAAAAAAAGAAAGGTCAATGGATTGGATTTTTTTCCTTTAAGACCAGTTGTTCTCACGACACAGAAACTGTATTTTTTTTTGTACAATATAGTCATAAGGGCTTAAAAAATAAAATAAAGATTTGTACCAAAATTTATTGAGCCAGAATTGGAACATGTAAAAGAACAAAAAGAATTAACATGTCGCCGCTTGTTTTATATAGCCCCTGCAGTTTATAAGATGTGTATCACACCACAGTACACAGCGGACTCCCTCTGGGAATCAGTCACACAGCAAATTCATTAAATCTATCAGGATCTGACAGAATCTAGGGTGACAAGAACAGCAAGGGAACCAGCAATAAATAAACCCCCGAGAATAACCAACATCCGGGAGGGAGCGAATCACTCCTAAACAAAATTTCAATGTGTCATGGAATCAGATATATACTTGCTTGTGCGTGACTGACATACATAGAGTATTTTTTACAGAACAGTAAAGAAATGCTTCAGAAAAATATAACCTTCATGTGTGTGACAGTCTACTATGGCAAAGATTGCATCATAAATTCTAAATTTAAAGCAAAGCTTTGGTTGATTGCTATTTAGGCTGCAGAATGATTTTTGTTCTGCAATTTTAAGTTAAAGGGGTTTTCTCACCACGCTGTTTCACAGAGTCACAGTCAGCTTCATCCTCCAGTGTGTACAGTAATAAACTGGCAAAAAAACGCAGACCCTTTATCATGGACCTATTTAAAAAAAATACTATTGAGGGTTTCAGTAGATAAATTAAGGGTAACCGCTTGCATGGGATTTGCTGCTTATATAGGGAACAGTGTTTGGTCATTCCTATACGGAATAGAAAGAGCAAAAAGTATTTGTGTTGAAACAAACAAATATATCTTTCTATCTATATAGGGAACAATGTATGGTCACTTCGGAGCTGATATAAATAATCTTTTTCTATCTACATAGGGAATAATGAAAAATTACCCTTGCTTTCTGTATAGGAAACAATGTATGACTAACACTATGTTAAAACAAATAACTCCCACTAGTTACAGTATATAGGGAATAACATATGGTCATTTTTTTATTGAAATAAATACATTTTGTAAAAATGAATTACCTTGAGGTGCTCTGACTTTAAATAATAAATAGTAAATGTGTTAACTATTGATATTGTTATAAATTATTGTTATAGATAAAAAGGGATTAGTTTTCTATGAGACGTTTTAATATTTTGCATAATAAATTATTGATATTTTATATTGGGGGATTTTTTGTTTTTCTGTGATAAATTTTTTATATCCTGATTTTGATATTTGATAGTCAGTGATATTTTTTTCACTTTTAAAGTCAACCTAAGCTTCAGCATGATCGATCTTCTTCAGATAAAGAACAGTTACTGCCTGGACATATGTTGTAGAAAAAAGTGAAACGTGGAAATATTTTCTACGCAAAGAGGTAGAAAGCAGCAACACTGTACTGATGTGTTTTGCCAGTGGGAGAATTACCTATTACAGAGACTTTTTTCCCTTTAGTATAAATGAAAAGAGTCTGAACCAGAAATCTTGAAGGTATTGTAGCCTCCATCATCGGAAGGTTGTCTCAACAACGCACGACACAGTCCAGTGTTATGAGTAACTGTGATTAGGGTTGTAGTGATATATTGTCGAAGAGGTCCTATAATCATATGCAGAGGCTAGAAAGAGATCTGAGGGGACTTACATTATTAACCTGCAATAAATTCACTTGACCTCACCCAGGTCATATGTCCAGGTCCCTCACAATGCACAGAACATTTGTGGCATTTCAGTGCTTCAGCATAAAATGCCTAGAAGATTTGCCATGGGAATGGAAAAAAAAGATTATGGGTAATATTGTCTGGCCTGTGTAAAATACTCTGCAAATTTAGTGTAGTATTAAGGAAATCAGTTTAACCCCCTTCAGGATCCGCCCATATTTCTTTTCTTGTTTTGTGCTTTTTTCCACCTCGCCTTCTGAGAGCCATAATTTTAAAATGTTTTTTTTTTGGACATAGCAGTATGGTTGCTGTTTCTTTGCAGGACAAGATATACTTTGTAATGATACCCTTTATTATACCATTTAACATACAAGAAAACCAGAAAAAACTGCAATTCCACAATTTTTTGGGCAGGTTCATATTTTATGGCATTCACCTTGTGATATAAATAACATATTGGGCTTTATGTATGAAAACGGTCTAGTAGTAAGACTGTCTGTGTTGGCCATAGTAACCAATCAGAGTTCATAGCAACCAATCAGAGCTCAGCTTTTATTTTTTCAGAGCACTATAGGAAATTAAATGGGAGCTCTGATTGGTTGCTATAGGCAATAAAGACAGTCTTAATGTTAGATGATTTTCACACATAAGGCCCATTATCTTTATTTTGTAGCCTGATTGGATTGTATTTTTCTACTTTGCCAGATGCCATTTTTTTTTCATGCATTAGTAATGTAGAATGCGCCTGAATCTATGAACCTGTTCTACTGTGGGTCATAGATTAAGGGCGGCATGCCAGAAAAGTGGCTTTTCCATGCCAGTTTTAGGCGCATTAAATCAGTGTAAAGTGCGCCAGGAAATCCGATCCTTTCTAAAAACTGGCGTCAGGTATACCTTGCATAGAAAACTTAATGCACCTAAAAAGGAGAACAGCGGCCAAAAAGGCGCATTGCGCAACTAGCAGCACATAGCATATCATCGGTAGTATATATAATGCGCCTATCGAGGCGCATTGCCCGACGGAGGCGCATAATATATGCAATGCGCATCAATAGGCGCATTGCACGACGGGGGCGCACAGCGCGCCATATTTAGGCGCATTACAAAGTGTCGTACCCAACGTATAAGGCGCCTAGTTTTGGTGTACGACAGTTCATTTACATCAAGAATATGGCGTCAAAAGTGGTTTTGGCGCAAAATAGACCAAAAAACTGGCGTTGGCGTTTTGGGGCATGTGGCCCTTAGTGTTTTCTAGGTACAAAGTGACACTTCTGGTTCAGGTAAACCACTTTTAAAGTGGTTTATCTGCTCCAGCAGTAATGCACCTGTATTTGTTGAATTCAAGCTATAAATCTGTAGCTTCGTATGGTTATAGTGAGACAAGCCTCCAGCATGTCCCCCGATCTCAGGCTCATTACAATATGCCGCGGGCGCTCTGTAATGCGCCTGATATTGGAATGCGCCTGGTTAAAAATTGAGCGAACAGGGCTGTACCAGTTTTCAGGCTGAAAAGATGCCAGACTCTACTGCAGCCCCGTTCATACATATCGCCCTAAAAACGTATTTTTAATTTGCTTTGCATCACCATTTATCCAGACCAATAACTTTAAAGATTTTTCCACCATAGGACTGATGTGATGGCTCATTGTTTACTAGGTGAGTTGTAGTCTGTATTTGTTCCAATATGAAGTACATGCAGCCTTTTGATCGCTTTTGAACCCCTTATCGACAGTTTATGTAAACTTACATCATAATGTTGGTAGGGCGCTACAGAGCGGGCTCATCCACTCCATATGTGGCGGGTGCTGGCTGTTAATTATACAATGGGGAAAAAAAGTATTTAGTCAGACACCAATTGTGCAAGTTCTCCCACTTAAAAAGATGAGAGACCTGTAATTGACATCATAGGTAGACCTCAACTATGAGAGACAAAATGAGAAAACAAATCCAGAAAATCACATTGTTTAATTTGGAAAGAATTTATTTGTAAATTATGGTGGAAAATAAGTCTTTGGTCAACAACAAAAGTTCCCATCTCATTTGTTGGCAATGACAGACGTCAAATGTTTTCTGTAAGTCTTCACAAAGTTGGCACACACTGTTGTTGGTTTGTTGGGCCATTCCTCCATGCAGATCTCCTCTAGAGCAGTGATGTTTTGGGGCTGTCGCTGGGAAACATGGATTTTCAACTCCCTCAAAAGGTTTTCTATGGGGTTGAGATCTGGAGACTGGCCAGGCTAATCCAGGACCTTGAAAAGCTTCTTACGAAGCCACTCCTTCGTTGCCCTGGCAGTGTGCTTGGGATCATTGTCATGCTGATAGACCCAGCCACGTTTCATCTTCAATGACCTTGCTGATGGAAGGTTTGTATTCAAAATCTCAAAATACATGGCCCCATTCATTCTTTCATGTACACGGATCAGTCGTCCTGGTCCCTTTGCAGAGAAACAGCCCCAAAGCATAATGTTGCCACCCCTATGCTTCACAGTAGGTATGGTGTTCTTTGGATGAAACTCAGCATTCTGCCTCCTACAAACATGACGAGTTGTGTTTCTACCAAACAGTTCTACTTTGGTTTCATCTGACCATATGACATTCTCAAAATACTCTTCTGGATCATCCAAATGCTCTCTAGAAAACTTCAGATGGGCCCGGACATGTACTGGCTTAAGCAGCGAGACACATCTGGCACTGCAGGATCTGAGCCCCTGGCGGCGTAGTGTATTACTGATAGTAGCCTTTGTTGCGTTGGTCCCAGCTCTCTGCAGGTCATGCACTAGGTCCCCCTATGTGGTTCTGGGATTTTTGCTCACCGTTCTTGTGGTCATTTTGACCTCATGGGGTGAGATCTTGCTTGGAGCCCCAGATCGAGGGAGATTATCAGTGGTTTTGTATGTCTTCCATTTTCAAATTATTGCTCCCACAGTTGATTTCTTCACACCAAGCTGATTGACTATTGCAGATTCAGTCTTCCCAGCCTGGTGCATGGCTACAATTTTGTTTCTGGTGTCCTTCGACAGCTCTTTGATCTTCACCATAGTGGAGTTTGGAGTGTGACTGTTTGAGGTTGTGGACAGAGGAGTCTCTTAAAGAAGAAGTTACAGGTCTGTGAGAGCCAGAAATCTTGCTTGGTTTTAGGTGACCAAATACTGATTGTAAGGGTTCGCTGGACCACCGCAAGCGATGATAGTTTAGCCACGCCAGGGAGCGGAGTCTAAGTAGCCCCCGGTATTCACCAGAGCCCGCCGCAACGCGGATTGGACTTGCTGCGGCGTGAGGCTACCAGGTCGCTACCCCTGACGGGACTTGCTTGCGATGGTGGCCGGGGTACTGCGTGGTACAGAATCGTAATCCGGAGGCGTAGTCGGGGACAGGCAGGAGGTCAGGACAGGCGGCAGAGGTTTGTGGTCAGAGACGGGCCGAAGGTCAGGGCAGGCGGCAAACAGGCAAGGTCAGGAACGTAAGCAGGTGGACTGGTACACGGGAAATCAATATGGATACTAGAGCTCACTAACGACACGTAACGCACACCAACAGATTGGCAAGGAGTGGTGTGGGCGTATTCCTTATATAGGACTAAATCAAAACCAGTCGTCGCGTGCGCGCCTTAGGAATTGGGCACGCGCGCGGCGGCCGGGACGGACCGGCTCGACGTCCACAGGAGCGTGGCGTGGTAAAGGGACCGGCGCCCGGCCAGCAGGGGAATGGTCGCGGGCAGCCGCGGCACCCGCGCTGGACCTCCTGCGGGCAGGTGGGGCGGCTGCGCGGAGCAGCGGTGCCCTCGGCCCCCATGACAGTACCCCCACCCCTTAGGTCTCCCCCTCTTTTTCGGAACCTGGAGAGGAGGTCAGGAGATAGGTTGGCCTCAGGTTCCCACGAACGCTCCTCCGGCCCAAACCCCTTCCAGTCAATAAGAAAGAACCGCTTCCCCCTCACTATCTTCTCCACAAGCACCTCCTTGACCTCAAAGATGTTATCAGAGTTGGCCACAGGAGAAGGCGAGACAGATCCACGGGAGAAGCGATTCAGCACCACAGGCTTGAGGAGAGAGACATGGAAGGCGTTCGGGACACGTAGAGTGGGAGGCAAGCGGAGTTTGTAGGACACCGGGTTAAGTTGCCGAAGTACCACAAAAGGACCCAGATACTTAGGCCCCAACTTGTAGCTGGGCACCTTGAAGCGGATGTACTTGGCCGAAAGCCAAACCCTATCACCCGGCTTATATATGGGCGGAGGTCTCCGGTACCTGTCGGCCTGGACTTTGGTGCGAGTGGAGGCCCGTAGAAGGGCCTGTCGTGTGACTTGCCAGAGTGTCTTGATGTCCCGTACTTGGGCATCCACGGCAGGAACGTCACACGAGGTAGGCAGAGGGAGAGGCGGGCGGGGATGTAGCCCAAATACAATAAAAAAGGGAGAGGCTCCAGCGGACTCAGAGTCTAGGGAATTATAGGAAAATTCCGCCATGGGGAGGAGATCAGACCAGACGGGCAGACACAAAATGTCGCAGATAGGTACCTAAAACGTGGTTGACCCTCTCCACCTGCCTGTTGGTTTGGGGATGGTATGCAGCCGAGCAGTCTAGCTGAACCTGCAACTGAGCACACACAGCCCACCAGAATTTCAATACAAACTGGACCCCGCTATCAGAGATGATATGCAAAGGGAGCCCGTGTAGTCACAAGATGGGGTGGAAGAAATGCTGGGCCAGCAGAGGTGCAGAGGGTCACCCGGGTAGACGACCAAAGTGGGCCATCTTAGAAAATCTATCGGCCACCACCCAGATGACCGTGTTTCCAGAGGAGGCCGGGAGGTCAGTAACAAAATCCATTGCAATATGAGACCAAGGTCTTTCTGGCACCGGGAGAGGCCCGCGGGTCTGAGTCGAGGGACTTTATCACGGGCACAGGAGGTACAGGCTAGGACAAAGTCTCTAACATCCCGCGCGAGAGTGGGCCACCAATAATAGCGGGAGCTTAATTGCAGAAACTTATGGACTCCATGGTGTCCGGCTGTTCGAGAAGCATGTTCAGAATAAGAGGCCGCATAGCAGGACGTACGTAGGTTTTCCCAGGGGGCAGATGTTGAAGGTCCACAGGGGCCACTGTGAGGAGACGTTCAGGAGGAATTATATGCTGCAGAGGCGGCTCCAGCCCCACTGTGTCCGAGGATCTAGAGAGCGCGTCTGCTCTGATGTTCTTGCTAGCCGGCCGAAAGTGAAGAAGAAAGTCAAACCTGGCGAAAAAGAGTGACCACCTAGCTTGCCGAGGGTTCAGTCATTGGGCAGACTGCAGATAGAGAAGATTCTTGTGATCGGTGAATATATCGATGTGGTGACGAGCTCCTTCCAGCAAGTGCCGCCATTCTTCTAGGGCTAACTTAATAGCCAGTAATTCACGATCACCAATAGTATAATTTATTTCAGCTGGGGTGAAAGTTTTGGAGAAGAAGCCTCAAGTATGCAGTTTTCCGGAGGAGGACTTCTGAAGGAGAAAAGCACCTGCACCTACAGAGGAGGCATCCACTTCAAGGATAAAGGGGCGTTGTGGGTCTGGGCGAGACAGAACTGGAGCAAAGCAAATGCTGATTTGAGGCGATCAAATGCTTCTTGGGCCTCAGGCGCAAAAATTTAGGTGGGTTTTTCTTCGAAGGCCCAGCGGGGCCCCCAGCGAGAAAAATGAGGGATGAATTGTCTTAATAATTCGCGAACCCCAAAAAACGTTGGATAAGCGAAGCCCCCCCGGCGGCCATTGTAGGACTGCAGACAATTTCGGGGATCCCTTTGAAGGCCTTATCCCCGAATGTAGCCCCGGGAAAGGGCAGCGGGGGGTTCCCCAAAAGGCATTTCTCCCATTTGCATATAACTGGTGGCACGGAGACGTTTGGTACCCCCACGTGGGGCGGGAGATTCCAGGTCAGGGGGGGAAATTAGGATATCTAAGATAGACGATCACGCAACAAAAGGAGTCTCGGAAGCTCATTTCAAAGTTCTGAACACCGCCGGAGCATTGCGGACCCCCAAAATGGCATAAAAGATATTAAAAATGGCACCCCTGGTTTTTAATGGGGGTCTTTCACTCTTCCCCTTTAAAGGAAAACGAATCGGTTTTTTTGCTCCCCGTAGACCCAATTTGGGAAAAAAATTTTTCCCGGGGACTTCGGCGATAAAAACCCCTCCGAGATCAAAGGGGGGGGGTTTAATCGTTTCCTTTATAGAAATTTTTTGTTAAGTCCCCGAAAATTTTGATACAGGGTCGGAGAAAAACCGTCTTTTCTTTTCAACAAAGAAAACCCCCAGCCCCCGCGGGCGAGGAAGACTTGCGAATGAACCCTTTAGGGAGATTCTCCTGGATATATTAAACATAGCCTTAGTCCCCCGGGGACGGGAAGGGTAACTCTACCTCTGGAGGAGTACCCGGGGTAGCGGGGTTCAATGGGAAAAATCGAAGGGGCCGGTGCAGAGGTTTTGGGCCCCCTGTCTTTGGAAAAAACAGGGGCAAGGCCCCGGGTATGGATTTGGGCCCAGACTCGACAGGGGGTTTCGTTGCCCTTGACAGAAGGGGGGGGCCGTAAGCGGGAAGGAGAAACCAAAGGGCACCAAGAGGGGAAACGGGGGGGCCCAAGGGGATGTTTTTCCCCGTACCCACCCAAGGGCCCCGGAGATGGATTTGGGAAAAAAAAGGGAAGGGCCAGGGGGGTTTTTCCAAGGGGCGGGGCAAAACAAGAAATTTTTCAAGTCTCCTTGTGGGGGGGCCCCCCTATTTTGCAAGGTGAGGGGGCAGTGCAAAAACCGAATAGGTCCTTTGGGCCCATTCGCCACTGAGGAGGAAAACGAACATGGGTCGCTGCAGGGGGGGTCCCCGGAAACAAAAAATCGAGAAAAACCAGAGTTTGGGGCGGGGACCCCGGGGGAAATCCGGGAAAGGGCGGTGGTTTGGAAAGGTTTGCTGTCTGGCAAATTTCCCAACAGGTAGGGTTAATGGTAAAGACGGGGAAGGCCGCCTAAACACCTGGGGAGGGGCTCTCCTGGGGCCCCTTGGTGGGGGGTTTTCCCGGACAAACCGGACAGTCCCCCAATGAAGGGGCCAGAACCCCCCACATAAAGAATAGCTCCCAGACGCCCGCTGCGAGCGTTCTTCCTGGGTAGGTGGGCCCTCTCGACCTGCAGGGGTTTCATCCTGGGAAAACCAAATTGGGGGAGGAAGGGGAGGTGCTGGAACCCCGGGGCCCCAGATGAGGTAGTGGCTGGTGGGGGTGACCCCTTTGGAGGCGGAGCCCTTGTTGTCTCTCGGGGGGGAAACCCAAAATTTCAGTTTGCCCAAAAGGAAAGGCCCGCCCCCCGCCCTACTAGTCATCTTTAATGCCCCCCGAGAGGCCTTGCCAGAAGGTTGCCCCCAAACGCCTCTTTTTCCCATTTCCAGTTCGGGGGCGGGGGTTTCGGAACTGCACAAATTTCCCCCAAAGTGGAGTCCCCCTGAGGAGGGAAGCAGACTGCAGCAGGGGAGGGGGTGCGGCCCCGGGTTTTCCTCGAAGACGGTGGGGTACCCCGGGGGAAGGGCTTGCAGATTAGCCTTTAATTTGGATTCCTCGGCCCCATAGCGGAGGGGCCCGGGCCCCAAAACTTCCCCCCCTTAGGAGGCTAATTTTGAACGCAACCTTAGCCCCTCAGTAGGGAATTGATGCCCCAACGTCTCGAGGTGGATGGAGCATTGGCTGATGAAGTCTCTGTACTTCCTGGGATCTCCATCATAGCGAGAGGGCAGCGGCAGGTGCAGAGAAGGTCCCGGTGCAGGAACAGGTATTGCCATGGCTGCAGGAGCGACAGGTGCTGGCGAGGCGGTAGCCGGCGCAGGCGGAGGTAGACGAGCCGCAAGGTTCTGCAACATGGCCGCGAGCTGGTCAATACGCTGGCTCTGCTGGGCGACGGCCGTCGTAACATCCCGGAGTTCGGGCAAGGATGCCCTGGCGGAATCCATGGCCAGTCTGTACTGTAAGGGTTCGGTGGATTCGCTGGACCACCGCAAGCGATGATAGTTTAGCCACGCCAGGGAGCGGAGTCTAAGTATCCCCCGGTATTCACCAGAGCCCGCCGCAAAGCGGGATGGACTTGCTGCGGCGTGAGGCTACCAGGTCGCTACCCCTGACGTGACTTGCTTGCGATGGCGGCCGGGGTACTGCGTGGTACAGAATCGTAATCCAGAGGCATAGTCGGGGACAGGCAGGAGGTCAGGACGGGCGGCAGAGGTTCGTGGTCAGAGACAGGCAGACGGTCAGGGCAGGCGGCAAACAGGCAAGGTCTGGAAAGTAAGCAGGCGGACTGGTACACGGGAAATCAATATGGATACTAGAACTCACTAACGACACGTAACGCACACCAACAGACTGGCAAGGAGTGTTGGGGGCGTATCCCTTATATAGGACCAGCGCTCGGTAATAGACCAATTACCGGGACACTGGCCCTTTAAATCCAAACCAGTCGTCGCGCGCGCGCCTTAGGAAACGGGCACGTGCGCGGCGGCCGGGATGGACAGGCTCGACGTTCACAGGAGTGTGGCGTGGTAAGGGGACCGGCACCTGGCCAGCAGAGGAAAGGTGCGGCAGCCGGACCCGCGCCGGAAACCCCTGCGGCAGGGGGTCGGCCCCGGGCACGGTGCCCGCTGCCCCCATGACACTGATTTAATTGATCTGCGATTACTAAAATCAGGGAAAGTCTTAAGGCCTTTATTAGGTCCTCGGCTGCCATGGCAACTGAATGACACCAACTGATTGTAGAGTGATTGGGCGAGCAGATATTGGTTAGTTAACTGTGCACCAAAATTCAACACCAAACTTTTGGTGCATTTTGTCATGTTTTACACCAATTCCATTTTAGCAAAACTGAACCCCTTATCCTTTTAAGTCTTGTCTCTTGTCGAGGGAATCGTGAAAAGTGTCTAAAACACATAATAAATATGTCTAAATGGAGATGTGCCAACATAATCCCAATCCTTACCATTAAGATTAGAAGAAATGGATAAGGGTAACATTCTCCCTGCCTGCTGTGTGGTCAGCATGATTTGTATTCTGCCAGGCTGTGGGAGCCGGAGGCCAGTTGTTCCCTTTGTCAGGTATCGGTTTCACAACATTAAACTACTGATAACCTTCAAATATGTTTTATTGTTTGAGCAGTAGAGGTCACACGACGTAGAGACGCTGCATAACCACAAACACAGAATCTACAAACACATCAGCACTTCATAGTAAAGCCTGCCCCAATAATACAGACACATGGTATCATTACCAAATCCACAAAAATAACTACAGAATCAGTATCTGGTATTAGAGTAATAGAACAATGCAGTGAGAAGGTTAACATAATAATAAAGGATGCTGTACATTTTATAGAATTAGGAAACATTAATGCCTGTTGGCTAGTGACGAGCGATTGTGTCAACTATCGTTATCGAGTCGATAGTCGATATCGACAATTATCATGACGATAGTCGATAACAGATTATCGCCGATGACCATTAAAGTCTATAGGTGAGGAACAACACCTTTATTCTTACACCCAAACAGGGCTGGAGAAGCTGGAATTAACATCCACAACAGTAAACTGGATAAGTGCTACATCTTAGGCAAGACAATTAGGCAAGAGTAACAGAAAAAAAGTCACAGACTATTCACTATCCCTGTCTTGTACCATAGCATGACCCTTAAACCTGCATGACCCACAAATTAAAACGTGCCAGAAGGCAGTATTATTTGAACCATCATTTTAGTTGAACTGGACATTGACTATCCCTGTCCTGGAACGTAGCATGACCCTTAAACCCGTCTGACCCACAGATTAAAAAGTGCCGGAAAAAGAAGTCAATAAGAGTATTTAAATTTTATATGGATTAATATGGCTGCCTTCTCACCACTGACTACAGGCGTAATTTACTATCAAATATGTATAACACAATATGCATACAACTGAGCTCTTTTCGCCAAACAGACGCACGGACTTCAATAAAACTATTTAAAAGTTATAGGGAAAAGTTATTCCGGTTTTTGGGATACTGACACGCAGTGATTGCAATAGAACTGAAAACACAGGGACCATTTCAACTGCTATCAGAGGTCTGCTGGCCAACAAAGTGGTAGAAAACAATTCTTTTTCAATTGAAGATCACAGAACACACACTTTTACGCTGTACCAAGCCCGTTAATGTCCTGGGACTGCGCTACCTGCCTACGGCTACTCCTGTGGTGTCATGTTATTCATACCAGCACATGCTATCCTATCCTGCTGTCATGGCTAGGCGGCGCTCAGCCTGCAGGGAGCAACAGTCTGCAGCAGCTGATTTGCGACCATACCCGGATAGACAGTCTGCTGGCAGCATTGTGAGTGACAGAGGCCCAGCCACTCCGGACAGGGGGCGTGTTGTACCAGCCAATGGGAAGACTCGGAGGCCGCTCCAATCAGCTACAGGGGCGGTGTCCGGGAATCACATTTAAATTCCCTGCAGGCTGAGTGCAGCACCTGTAGTATTCTCCTGGCTGCTTTCCATACATTTGCTAATCGTTTGTTGTTTGCTTATCTGTATACCAGACCTCGGATTGTTTACGTTTCCACTCTGGTTCTGATTTGTGGCTTGGCGTTCCTGATTTGTGTTTGACCTGGACTGTTTGACCTTTCTTCCTCCTGACGGCCCCAACACTCTAGCAGCGCAGGGACTGTCGCCCAGTTGGCGTCTGCCGCCTAGGGCAGCACGTCAAGTAGGCAGGGACAGTGGGCTGGGTTTCAGTCAAGGCTCACTGTACCACCCTTGACGTGACACCTGCACTTCGGCTACCTCTGCGAGTTACACCATCTACGCTCGCAGGGGCCTAGGGGATCCGACATATACCAACGATCCACACCACCGGATGGGTTTGAGCACTGTATCACTTGTCTTTCTACAGATTACCCATTCCAGGCTAAATTTGTAGCACAGGCCCATTGGACTCCACAGAGCTAGTAGCTCCCAGACTGATGGTGCACTCAGCTTGACATCTACAGTGGCAGTACACAGCAAGCACTCCACATTCATGGCCAGTCCCTATCTACTGTATACTATTGGTTATTTTATATGCTTCCAGTAAAGAATCTTCCCTTGCACCAAAGGGATGAATATGTATCATATCTCCAAGGCTCCAGCACATTAGAATCTCCTCAGCCTCCAGTCCCCCTGCCTCTCCTGCAAAGTAGCAAGCAAGGGCTCAAATATACAAATCTGGGCCTACTATGCATACAGACCAACATCATTCTTCCGTTTGACACCAGAGCCCTCTTTGTTACTTAACGTGGCTAACTACCTCAGCATGATGGTGCAGCACCTTGGCACCATCATGCATGTTGTATTGACTTTCCAGTAACGGGTCTTCTTAGGGCCTCTGCCCATACCTGTATTCTTTCTAGTGGTTAATAGCCCAGGAGACCTTTATACCAATTGTCAGCCACAGAAATTCAACAGGACACTGCTGCTGTGCCCATCACCTTACAGCAACTTTGAAGAGACCACAACATACAGAGTCCAGCTTGACCGTGATATCACGGCTTTTCATGTTATCTGCTCATATCTGTAAACAAAGGCCATTGAAAAGCATTGAGAAAGTTCTGCTGTGATATCCCAGCGCATTATCTGTTCTGTTTAGTTCTGCTACATGTGTATATACATACCCTGTTTCCCCAAAAATAGGACAGTGTCTTATATTAATTTTTACTCCTATAATTAAGACTTATTTTCTGGTGATGTCTTATTTTTCCATGAACAAGAATTCACATTTACTGTTGAACAAAAAATCAACATGTATTAAAGTACTGTAGTGATTTCATCACAGACATCAGCATAAGCAGCCAAACTCTGAATTCCATCAAAAAAATGCACTGTGTCTTATTTTCGGGGAAACATGGGTATACATCATATATTAAGAAATACATGTAAAAACACATAAAATATCCACATAAAATTCAGGAAAAGTGTATAACGCGACAAAGGAAAGTTACTTGTTTACTTGCCTCTGAATTGTACATTGCAAATTTTAATACATGATTATTTAAATTTCAGTGTGTATTCAGTTTTCAAACAGGAAAGACATTATGTCGCCAACAATAATGATTTTAATTCCCGGGTCAGCCATCTGCATTGAGGTTATCTATGGCGTTCTCTATAATTATAATCAGTTGCATCTTTCTTCATTTACAAAACTGTTGAGTAATTTTCCTTTTTTATTTATTTATTCCACAAAAGTAATAAAAAAAAACAACTTGCAACCACGCAGGGACCAGTAGACACTGACTTAGACACAATTTAGACTTCTACTTTCTAATTTCTATTGTATTCCATGTAAAAAACTGATTTAAAGGGGTTTTGCATTTTTAGATCTCACCTACTGTCCACTAATGTAAAGAAATAAAAAAGGGGCTTCCCCAGGAACCCATCATTGCTTTAGTGTTTCCTCACTGTCTCCCAGGGTCAAGACGAGGGGCGGAAAGTGGGGGGAAAGGCATGCATGAGAATGAATTTTAAGGCACTAGGTGCCTTATTTGCCTAAGGCACCAAAATACCTTGTCCATTTCCTGCTGATGACACCATGTACATCATTCACATGATACTACAGCCAATCACTGGCCTCATTAGTCACGTTTTTGTAGCCCTTTAATGAATTTCATGGCCAGTAAGTCTTAATCTTTTCAAGAAATTGGTTTATTTATGAGAAATATAGTTGAGGGGTATAACAGGGGTTCTTTTTAATGCTCAAATGGAAAGAATGACAAAAATAGTCATCATCTCTAAGAAATATGAATTTAGTAGTGCAGATGCCCGCTGGCATGGCTGCAATGGAAACACACAGAGACAGATCAGCAGCACTCTACAGACACCAAGAGATAGATATATGAATATATGATTTTTTTTTTCAAAGTACATTTCTGCTACATCTGGTATATATCAAAGCTGCAAAAGGCCAATCCACCAACAGCAAGTTGGCCTTAGTCAAGACAGGAACCTACTTTAAACTATCTCACCTCTCTTGGTGCCTCTCCAGGCCTACAACTTTACAGAGTGAGAGACTCCCTCCTATCAAAACAATCCCTGAGTTTGTTTCTAAAAGGTATTACTCACTACATTGATTAGCTTTAAAAATGTAGGCAAAGGTGAATAAAGACTATTATCGAATGCATTGCTGTTCTGATTTTGCTTCCTTTCAGAGTTAGAGCAGTTCTTATCTCGTATTTGTGTACACATGCTTCCACTGGTTACAGACCACCTGTCTCTGTTCATTGCTCCAGGACAAGGATGGTGACGTCACTCCCTGCTGTGTCTTATCAGCAGCTCACGAGTTTGTTAAGATTTCTTATTGGCAAACTTTAACCCTTTAAAGCTATGTAGCCTTCTGCCCAGCTGTTAAATATTCTGCTTCACCAATGTCCCTCTAACAGGATCAGCAGACCCGTTATGCCAAACACTGCTGTAGACCTGCCCAAAGCCTCACAAGGAAGTGGAAGCATGGAGCTTGTTGTGAAGAGCAGGCTCTGTGAAACAGTATGGTGAGACAACCCCTAAATTTGTATGTAAGTTGGAACAGTGTATTATTATTTTTATTGCAGTGTGGTATAATATAGTGACGGGTTCATACCCCTATTTTGTGGTCTGTGCCCCTGTTCTGAAGAATCCTGTTTCTGTCCCTCCAGGAAATAATATTGTTACTGCACACCGTGAGTCTATGGGGGTCAGTGGCAGGATTTTCATTCATGTTTAAGTCTTCAGTAAATACACTGCACACCTCATCTTGAATTCATGAAATTTATATCATTTATTTACAGCAAACACAGAGATTACCAGGTATAGCAACTCTCCATGGTGCAGCAATCAAGTGTGATACCACAAATAGCAAGGCTGTAAGTCCAGATACATGTGCAAAATTGGTATTTGTCTGGTTACATCTGGAGGAAGAGAGTGTGGTGCATGCAGCTGCAGCATATGGCATGTAACACTGCTAAAGGAGCATGAGAGAGCTTGGGAGCATCTGGCTAAAGTAAATGGGGTGTGACTCATATTATGACATTACACCCAACAATAGCCTCCATTCTTAAGTATGAGTTATAAGTAAGTCAAATGTGTGCAACTCAGAGACTGCTTGTACTTGTCCTACTAACTCAGAGACTGCTTGTCTTCTAATTAAAAATACAGTGGACCTTCAACATTAATTGGTTCCAGGATGACTATTGTATGTTGATACCACGACTCTTAGGGAGCTTTCACACGGTGCGTTTTTGGTGTGTTTTTGATGCGTTTTTTCAATGAGTTTTTTGTGCAGGAAGGTACAGCAATTAATGCTGTACATTGCTGCACAAAAATCGCTGCAAAAATTGCATTGAAAAAACGCATCAAAACACACCGTGTGAAAGCTCCCTAAGGAAAACTGGTCATTGGTTCCGAAGGCCCAAAATGTCACCAACATAATGCAAAATGAAGATTAAAGAACATGAAGCAGATAACTAATCCAGATAAAGCAAGTCCTTACATATAACAAGAAAGGGACGGAAATAACTTTCTATTTGCGGACAGGAGCTGTTTTGGGTCATCTACTTTATACACAATGTACCAGAAAAAAATAAAATGGGGCCCTCGCCTGGTGCCCAAAGGAACCACTTATCCTGGCCCATGTAAAAAGTAGTACAGAATATGCAGTACCACATTGTATTGTAGATAGGTGCTACTAGACTGCCAATTACTGCATGTACTTCACTAACACATGTAATAGCAGTACAGGACATGTGGTACCACACTGTACTGTAGAGAGGTGCTATAGACCACCAATCACTGCATGCACTGCACTATAACATGTATGAGCAGTACAGGACATGCATTATCACACTGAACTGTAGAGGGGCGCTATAGACTGCTAATCACAGCATGCACTGCACTAATACATGCAACAGCATTACAGGACACGTAATGCATGTAAGAGCTGTACAGAATATGTAGTACTAGACCCCCAATCACTGTATGCACTGCACTAATACATATAAGAGCAGTACAGTACATGTAGTACCACACTGTACTGTAGAAAAGCGCTACTAGATCGCCAATCACTGCATGCATTTTATGAATACATGTGTTTTACAAGGAAAATTATCATGATACTTGGCTGGATAAGTATCTCTGATATTATATATTGAAACTACTTTCAACATAAGATGTCCCAGAAAAGACCATTGTATGTTGAAAATATTGTATCCTAAAAGCCATTGTAACTTGAGGGACCAACATAATGAGTAGATGAATTATTTCAAAATGCATTTCTACTACATATGGTGGATCCACCCTCACAGTTTTGATCAAAATGTGCACAAAGAGCCTCAGATTTCCATATACAATAGATGTAGCAGAAATGCACTTTGAAATAATTCATATCTTCAGTGTTTATTTGCCTCTTACACAACATAATACATATATATTCCACAGTAGCAGAAATGCTTTTCCAAAAAATTCTTATGTCATCTGTGACTGTTTTTTAGTGCTTATAGAGTGCTGCTGATATTGTGTTGTGTTTGCATTGCTTTTGGCTGCCACACAACTGTGCACCTATACATTTATTCTTCAAAATGGATGTGCCAACCATATTTTGTTTGTTATTTGTCTCTTGGCAGCTGCAGAGCTTCTGGTTCCTTTCTGTGTGTTTACAGATGGAAAGTAAATCCCAAATTATTTTGCATAGGAACAACATCCCTGCTGTTGATGTCCACCTCTGACCCATAGAAATATTATATATTTATTTTGTATGACAGATATATTTCCATTAAATGAATCTGGGACTGTCCGGTAGGGCTCAGGAAATTCAGGACATGCAGAAATAAAGCTTTTAAGCAGCATAGGGAAAATTATTTTTTTTTAAGAGTATGTTTAAAATGTTATACATTTGTAAGTAAAGTTCCATGTTCTGCGTAGAGGTCATTGGAACACCGGATCTCCATGGTAACATAGATTCAATAAAATTCTATAAAGTAGTATAATGTATTTAAAGTGAACCTGTCAGCTACATCTCCCCTGGCAATTCCTGGCCAAATCCATCTAATAGAGAAATAGTCCTGGTGGAGGGTCGTGTCTATCTCGTCAAGCATCTTAACTCACTTCTATATTAGTTGGTGAGATAACACCACAGCTTAGTTAGTGGAGCCCTGTCTATACCTTTCTATTTCTCTTTGATAATACCACGTACGGCAACCTCAGTTCAATAGATTTCTTTGTTCTGACAAAGGTTTTTCCTTTTAGATCTGTCTGCCCTGTTCTTACTTGCTGTAAAATCACATAGCCATTTCATCTTTGGCCTTCTTTTATATTCATGATATGTCTGCCATTCAAATCCTAATTTCACTCATTCTGGATCGCACAAATATACCATTGCTTTTCATCAGGGAAGTCATAGTATTAAACAGTTTTCCTGTGTTTCTGATACTATGGTTTTATGCATTTTTATCCACCACATAATAATACTCTAGCAACAAGTAATTAATAGTAATAATAACCAAGGACTTTGCATTCACTTGGCATTAGCATTATTATTTGTGTAAAACATTCACCATTTATTTGTTTCAACTTTACTTATATAAAAATGCTTTAATTCACTATGTCACTTTTTGCCACATAAAAGACAATCTGAAATGTATCTCAAGAGAAGTGATGTTCTGGAGGACAATAGCTCAGTGATAACTACAAGAGAGATTTTATCTCTACGTGCAGACTCCTCAGGAATAGACCCAAAGTAGGACAATATATTGATGAGGGGAAAACACCATGAAACAGCTGTCTGCAGATGAATATATGGTTGGCTCTAATCCCATTCACATTACAAGGCTCAGTGAGCCCGATGTGACTTGAGGAATGCTACATCCAATAGGTCAGACTACAAAGTCCAAGCCAATTTCCTATGAGTCTTTTAGAATATATTTAAATTTCAGAGAAGCAACTAATGTTGTCTCCACACATCTACATGATGCCTCTTGCCAATGAAGAATGTTACTCCTTTCGAACTTCACAGAAAATAGAAGAAAGATATACAGGGATTTTCTATAAACCAAATCAACCCAATCACAGCACATAGCCTCATCACCCTATCAGCTGGTGAAAAACTCTGTATCCTGGAGTCTGGACGTTTGTGATCCCCTGAGGAACCCTCTCTCAACCTGGAGGGAGAAACGCGTCGGGATTAGTCCTCTTGATACAAGGACAGTAAGAATTATCATACATATCAGTATTTATTTTTGTAGTGTATGTATATGGCATGATCATTTAAGTGTGTTTGTGACCACCGTGATATTTGTTTTTGTTTGAGGGCGATATAGGGATAGCCTTCTAGTGGTGGGGCCGCCCTTTTTGGGGCGATGTCCCCGCTTTTTTGGTAGGTATATAACAAGGGTGAGAATATACTATCAATTATGGGACCTATCTAGGTTATATATTATGGCGGTCATTTGATAATCTATTTCACTGTTTTGTGGCCATATTCTTAATATAATATTTTTTTCCCAGTTTGGGTGATAGGATGTCATTTGATATATTGAGTAAGGATTAATATTTTTCCTTTCGAACTTCCCCTAGAGACTCTTACCTAACCAATCAGTATTCTACTCTGAACTGATGGGGGCCAAATACCCTGAAATATCTGTCTCCAGATGAATATCTGGTTGGCTCCAATTCTATTTAGATTGTAAGGCTTAATGAATCGCATGTGACTTGAGGAACACTACATCCAATAGATGGTTTTGCAGAGTCATAGCTCATTTCTCATGAGCCTTTTAGAATATAATATATTGAAAGCTGATGGAACGACTGATAGTCGAAAGCAGACCATAATGGCTGACATTATCAAGTAACATTCATAGGTTGGCAAGGCATCTTAGCTGAAGAGCAGAAAAAGCTGGAACAAAATTTGAAAGATCATAGGGGCTGGCACTCATAGACTGGGTGATATATCTGCAGAACTGAAGACAACTGGAGCAGAATATGATATCCAGCTGTGGCTTTTACCCTGAAATGGCACTCATGGAGTGGAGAGGAGTATCAGCTGGAGTTTGGGCAACTGATGTAGACTGGTACATTGAAGTGACACTAATG
This sequence comes from Phyllomedusa bahiana, assembly GCA_025379985.1. NCBI lineage: Eukaryota > Metazoa > Chordata > Amphibia > Anura > Hylidae > Phyllomedusa > Phyllomedusa bahiana. Next base: position 75,191 of record JAODAL010011631.1, on the reverse strand, counting down.
GACTGTTTCAGCTGTAGAGTATAGAGATAACTGGAACGCAGCATGGCATACAGAGGCAACTGGCAGTCTGGAGTGACCCTCATGGATTGGCAAAGCATATTAGTTGGAGCATAGAGTTCAGTGACAAGAGCAAAATCAGGGTCAAGCTGGGACAGCATCAGGGAATCCATCCAAGAAAATAAGAAATGGCAGGAACAAAATACTGTAGGACTTGTCAGACTAAGCAAAGTATGTCATGGAGCGTGCCGTGACCCCCACTCTCAGCCTCTTACTAATCGGCAGCTCTTCAAGATTTAAAGGACCAGCGTGCCGGTAATCAATTAATTGCCGGGCACTGACCCTATATCTTACTGATTCCTCCAACACTCTCTGCCAAAGTATTGATGTGCTTTAGTTGTCCTGAGTGAGTGATGGAGAGAGTTCTTGCCTTATTTGTGTACCGTACCTTCCAGCTTCCGTTTCCTCACCACGTTGCCTGCCGCCCATCCTTACCGTATTGCCTGTCCCCGACTACGCCTCTGTTTTACTGTTTTATGCTGCACTCTGGCTGCCATTGCAAGCAAGTCACGTCATGGGTAGCTACCTGTTAGTCTCCCGCCACAGCAAGTCCATCCCGCTTTGCGGCGGGCTCTGGTGAATATCGGGGGCTACTTAGACTCCGCTTCCTGGCTTATACCACCACTTGCAGTGGTCCAGTGAATCCACCTACATCCGTTACAAAGTATTTTGGAAAGGCTTAGGTTTAAATTTGTATTGTCTTTTAGATTCTGGATAACTGCACAGGTAACCTCTAGTAAGACCAAGTCTAGGCCGTGACTTAGACTGTGGATGGCAGAGAGGTAGCTATTGTGACAATACTGGTGAGTAGGTCACACAGATTTTAGCATGATCTACAGATAGAAAAGCAGTGCTGGAGATGTTGGCAACCACTTTCCACCTCTCGTTACTCACAAAACATGCTTTCATCAAGATTAAAGGGGTCCTCTGGTTTAGAAAACCTATTTACAAATATCTCATTAAATTTTCAAAGTTCTTTGCAACTAGTCCTTGATCAGAATCCTCATCTTAGGCAGACTGAAGAGTAATTACAAAGAGAGTCTCTAGCTCTGGAGGACTGGTCCTATCCTGCAGTACACTGCCAGGCCATTAATCTGAATGGGCATTGTGTAATGCGTGATTTCCAAAAAAGTGATTCCATCCAACACCAATGGAATTAAAATACAACTTTTTATTCATAAACCATTAAAAAAGATTGACATGGCGGTCAGAGAAAGCTGATGCGTTTCAGGTGTTTCTAATCACCAAACATTACATCTTTACCCAAGTGTCACAATGAATTAGCAGTATCCAGAGGTCCTTATCCCTGTGAGTAACTCTTATACACAATAATAAAGTCACCGCTTCATCTTCTTAGAGATTAGTAAAAAAAAAATTCAGAAATTCATACCACTATGCGCTTCCAATTTAAGCAAAATGTCCATTTATTATTTACATTCTTCATATAATTTACGTATATATTAGCATTCCAATATTATGGCATGTAAATTGTTGCAGTCTTACTTTAGTTTCCTGGGCAATCTATTTTCAGTCCTGGCATGGAAGGTTGAAGTTGCAGCTGCTTTGAGCACAAGCAGTAGCACAAAGAGGGACAAAAAGGGTGTAAACCTCGAAACGTATCATTTGTGCTACTGCTTGTACTCAAAGCAGCTGCAATTTCGACCTCCCTCCTATGCCCGGATTGAAAATGGACTGTCCAGGAGACTAAAGTAAGACCACAACATTTTATATGCCATAACATTGAAATGCTAATGCTCCCAAGCACAGTGATATACAGTATATGATATGAAGAATGTAAATAATAAATGGACACTTTTCTTATATTGAAAGCGCATAGTGGCATGAATTGTCTGGAATTTTTTTTTACTAGTCTCTAAGAAGATGCAGTGGTGACTATATTATTGTGTATAAGCTTTTCGGGTATTTAGCATCCTTAATCATAGCAAGTCATAGCATGCTATGACAAGGGTCCGAAACACCTGAAATGCGTCAGCTATCTCTAACCGCCATGTCAATCTTTTTTCAGTGGTTTATAATTAACAAGTTGTATTTTAATGTCATTGGTGCTGGCTGAAATCAAATACCACTTTATAATATTAAGCATGACTGCACTATAATTTGTTGGAAGACAGACCTGTCCTCACCATTAGCATTGATCATAACCATATTAACCATATAACAAAAGATGTTTCTGAAAGGTATTATACATAGTTACATAGTTAGTACGGTTGAAAAAAGACACGTGTCCATCAAGTTCAACCAAGGGTAGGTAAAATGTGGGTGAAGGGAGGAAGAGAGGGAGGGGGAGGGATACAAGGAGTTCAAGCCCCGCCTCCCCACTGGTGAATGCCCTGAAACCTACAAGGCAAGAATCAATCTGCTCCAGGGAAGACCCCATCTCTGACCCCAGAGGTGCCACCAGCCAGGATCCAGAATTTAACATACGTATTAATATTCTTTAGTTCCAGGTAGGTATCTAAGCCTTTCTTGAAACTTGCAACTGTTCCTGCTGTGACCAGCTCCTCAGGCAGCTATTCCACAGATCCACAGTTCTTACAGTGAAGAACGCTTTTCTCCCCTGGAGATTGAATCCTTTTTTCTCCAGCCGAAGGGAATGTCCTCTTGTCTATTGAGAGGGCTTTACATGAAATAATTTTTCCCCATACTTTTTGTAGGGACCCTATTTATATATAATATATAAAATATATATATATGATATATATAAGATATATATATATATACACATATATATTATATATACATATATATAAATATATATATATTTATATATATAATATATATTGTTATATATATATATATATATATATATATATATATATATATTAGTTGAGTTCTTTACTATCATTTATCATTTACACTATAGTTACCCACGGCTGCTGTTAGAGCAGTACTCTCAGCTGCCGGTAGTTGCCGCCCCCCTGTTTCACAGTAGGCTATCTCAATTGTATTGTATGTGCATCCCTGTGACTCACAAATGATTGAGATGAACGGTGGGGCAGAGAGAGCTATGTGCTCCCTACCATATGTTGCTGCGCAGGCAACGCAATGAAGTAACGTCACCTGCCTATGGGGGACATTAAACTGAATATACCTGCCTATGGAGGACATTAAACTGCCTATATCTGCCTATACCAGCCTATGGGGGACATTAAACTGTCTATAACTGCCTATGTAATTTTATTGGTATCCAATTTTATTTGTGAAATTTACCAGTAGCCCCTGCATTTTCCACCTTAGGCTTATACTAGAGTCAATAAGTTTTCCCAGTTTTTTGTGGCAAAATTAGGTACCTCAGCTTATATTCGGGTCAGCTTATAATTGAGTATATATGGTAGTTAAAATTGGTCCACCATAACTTGCCTGCACTTCCACCTGACTCCCCAACCTCCAAGAAGATTCCATTTGACTTCTTAAATGAACTCAACCTCTACCAAACCAACTGGTATTCTTAATAATGGAAATGTCTTCAGCAATACTGAATTAACTATATCCCGGCAATGACATCTTTTAAACAACCCCATAAATTATTCGTACATAACAGGGGAAAACCATAATCAAATAAGTTTCCCTGCCACACTGACCATAACCCCTGCTAAAGGCTTTGTAGTCACATAACAATTAAATTGACATCCCCAGACTTTCCTAGACATATCTTTGCCCATTGTCATTAAAAAATATACTATATTTCCATATTACCTATATTGTGTTATCTATATACCGTAAGCCACTAGCCACATACCAGAGCTAGCTACAATATATAATAACACATACGTTATATACTTACCGTATATTGATAAACTGAATCCAGTTTATTGACCACCAAATTTCCTTTTGAACCTACCATGAATCCCATAAGCCACTAGCCGTAAACCAAAATTAGCTTCAGTGGTGCCACCTGAGTATGCCACTCAGCAAAACCAGAGTAAAATAATGATTGTGGATAACCACATTTTTCTTGAACAGCTTGTGGATACCATAAACCACTAGCCGCAAGCCAAATTTAGCTAAGGTGGCACATCCTAGGTAATACAACTAGAAAAAACAGTGCAAAATGATGGTTATTGATAACCAAATTCTTCAGCCAGCAGATACAACAAACCACTAAGCGCAAACCAAATGAGCTACAGTGGTGCCACCCAAGTATTGCCACTGGGAAAAATAAATGTAATAATAGGGTTTCCAATCACCACATTTTATTATTATTATTATTATTTTTATTATTATTATTTTTCTTATTATTATTATTATTTATTTTTCTTTATTTAATTTTTTTATTTTTCTTTATATTTTTTTAAAAGCTGGCAAATACCAGTAACCATTTGTTGCAAACCAAATGAGCCAATGGCACAACCCAGTATTGCAATTAGGAAAAACAGTATAATAAAATGGATGTGAACAGCTTTTTTTATTTTTTGTTGTTGTTGTTTTTTGTCACTAGCTGCAGCAAACAAAGTAATAGTACCAACCTGGTAGAGCAATTAGTGAAGTTAAAGTAATAACAAACTGTTTTGTGAAACCCTCATCCCAAGGTCCAGAGAATGCATTAACAAAAGCAGTAGTACTGACATATTGAAAACTGTTTGGTCAATCCACATTGCTCTTTAAAGGAGTTGTCTCCCCTCAGTGTTTCATAGATGCATCCTGTCACTTCCTGGTTAGACTGTCTGTAATTAGCATACGAGCTCCATGCATTCACTCTGTGTATTCAACTCCTTGTTTTCAGTCTGCTTATTAGTTTGATTAGCTTAGAAGCTTCTCTGAAACTGCTAACAGGAGATTTATCTAAAGTAAACAGCAGTAATTGGTGTCTTTTGTCTGAAAGTTCAGATAATACATGCTCTCACTCTGGCTGCTGAGACCTGTGTGATGATTCACTCCCTGCTATAGAACAAACAGCAAGGGAGAAAAGAGTACACAGGTCAGTCACTGGGGAACCAAATAGAGCCAGGAAGGTGATAAAATAATTTGGAAAATGTCTTCTTTTAGTGTTTCCTACATTTTGAAAGCTATTCTTTGTAGTGAGACAACCCCTTTAAGTCGGTCAAATCAAATAGGAGAAAAACTCTTGCTGGCGTCTCCAACCCCACACTATGAACATCAGGGACATCTCCAGCATTCATAGCCACTTTAGGCACCACAGTGTTCCTAGCACTCTTGGCTAATTTTCTAAAAGTTGTCACCAGAATTCTTCCTGGTCCATCTCCCATCAGTAAATATGTGTGCTGTGTGAGAGCTGAAATTCCCCTCATGACTTCTGATTCCAGCCTGAGCCCCATAATGTAAGTTTATTCCAATACATCTGGTGAGAGAAAGAGTCCAAGGTCCCCGCTCCTACAGTCATGTGCCCTTTTGTCTAATTCTTCAGGGATTCAGTAAGGGAATTGGACTTCTGCTGATTGGCAAAGGTTTTTTTCTTCTTTGATTAGTAACATTTTCTGCTTTATCAAACAGATGGACGTTGGCATGTGGTGAAAAACATCAGAGACCTTATTGAGTCACTCCCAGCCCGTTTAGCTGGTGTCTGTGCCGCACACAGTGGTTACTCTGGATATTAACTGGTCAACTTTCTGCTTCCTTGTTACCATTTCCTCCGTTCTCCTTATTGATATGCTAAAGGACACAAAACATCAACTATTCCTATGACTATGATGGTGTTACATATTCAGATCGTTTGTAGGATACAATGTACCAGATAGTTCTGTGGTCTTAGTGTTACATGGTGTATAGGCAGGGGCCTGCCTCTGGCTGTGCAATAAATTACAAGTTATTGTAATAAACCCTGCTTCACCTGTGTTGTCCGGCCCCTACAGGGGACCTGCTGTATATGACAGTTTTATAGCAACACATTATCTGGTGGTTATTTGTTTTCCAGGCTGTAGATCATCTGTTTCCTTCACAATCAGGGAACACTGGGCTATGAAGGTGCAAAATCAGTCCATATTAGGATTTATTAACTGCAAACACATGCTGGAGAAGTGAGAGAATGTTCTGGTGAAGTGAATTGTGTTACCCTGTGTGTGCCAGTGCTCAGAGCGAAGTCATGACATGTAACAAGATGTGATAATGACAAATGACACGAAGCTGGATGTAATAATCTGCAGAGAGGTATCATGACACGTTGTGAAATGTAATGTCATGCAAAGATGTGTAAGTACGGCAAGGGAGATGTCAAGACATGTAACACGATGTCTCAGCATTGCAGATACATGGCATGCAAAGCAATGCGATAATATGCGTAACAATCTAACAGGAATGCAATAATGTGCCGGGCATTGTAATGAACTGAGGAGCAATGTATTGACATACACAGAGATAGAGCTGCGTGCTGCAGTCTACTGTGGGCAAGGTAATGGCATAAAGAATAGAGCAACAACTGTGCATAGCAATGTAATGATATGCAGAACAGCATAATATGCACAGCAATTGGTGTATGGAATGAGATAATAATAATATGTAAAAAAAGCAAAATGTGCACAGCAATGTAATGGTATGCAAAAGAAATGATCTGTATATAGGGAACAATATAACATGTATCTCAATGCTAGGTAATTATATGCAGAACAATGTAATACACCTAGCAATCCCATTCAATATTAAATGGCATTACATTATCCGAATAGCAAAGACACAAGAACAAGAGTGATTGTAAAAGCAACAAGGTGGACACTTTGAAGGGTTTAAAGCAGTGCCTGGGGCCTTTCAGAGGAGTTTATTATTGGGGCCCAACAATGGAACTGAATATTGGGGCCCACCTTATGGGTTCTGTACATGACTCTATCACTCTGCCTCTATTTTTCTGCCTTTCTCCTTGAAAATCAGCCTAAAGTCTGCAATGCCCAGAGGGTTACCATGCCTATAGGGCTACCATGCCCAAGGTTCCACCGGGATCTCCCTTGCTCCTTTTTTTGCCAGTTTTTGGCCTGGGTTAAAGGATAAGGGAATGTATTACCAATATTTTTTTTTTTACTAATTCAAAAAATATTCTGAAAACTATTATTTTCTTCTCAGTCGTTTTTATTTTCCAATTGTAGATTTCTTAATTGTTTTCTGTATAGGATTATGAGGCAACCATCTTGCCTGAGCTGCTTTTAGCAGCATTTAGAGAGATGTTTTACGGGAACCACATCAGCATAGGATCCTATGGACAGGAGCTGACTCACTGACTATTGGAGAATTTTCTAGGAATGCTAAGTGACCCAGGAAGAAGTCAGTGTGCAGAGAGGGTGTTTGTGTGTGTATTGGGGGGGCAGGTGAGATGTGATTATTTCCTATTGTGAATAGTGGATCCTGTGTAATCTACACATTGGTGTCACCCAGAGGCATTGCTAGGTTCCTTTAACATCTGGGGCATGGGCCATTTGTATTACTTTGCTCATTGATAATTGTATATATATATAGTAACTGCACTATAAGTAAAATAAGTGTTTTTTATGATGTTGTTGACTACTATTTCCCCCCTGTTTTCAGCTACCAGCTTCTGCACATCTCTGTAAAATGTGTTTGGTCATGCTGCCTTGCAGAAATGTAACCAGTTGCCACTCAGGAGCTAATGGTGGGAATCACTATGACAACATGAGGGTGGGGGAAGAGTAGGCTGTTATATAAGTTAGGTAAATTCTAGTGTTCGGGGTCTCTCCATGGAACCAAAGTTGTACCCATTTTTTGACTAAAATGGTCAACCAGGGAAGTTCTAGTGAAGTGATTTTTTTAAAGAAAGTGTTTTTTGTTGTTTGTGTTTTTTCACTATTTTATTCCAGTGTTAGTACTGAAAGTATGTATATTGTTACAGGCAACACAATTGACAATGGGTAAAATGGTATTGTGGATTTGAGCACACTAATTTGATTAGTATGATATATGCGGATTAATCTTTTGGTGCCAATGTAAATATCCACATATGATTGCTCCCATATACTTTGCCTAACTTTTTGAAATGTATGTTTTGGTGAGTTGATACAATCTTAGTAGAAGACACCTTGATGATCGGCGAAGTTGAACCCAGAGATTAGATGCACACTATGTGTGTTTCTTTTTCTTTGGTTCCATCACTATGAGTGACATGTGTCATATTAAATGATATATGTTACTTCGGTTCCGCTATTATATCCATAAATTAGTGCCGGAAGGATGAAAAAATATTGCTCACCATATTAGGATGTAATATTATTTGGGGTTTGGGGCTTAATACATTGTTGGTGGTGTTAAAGGGGTTGTCTCGCTACAGCATTTGGCAGCCTTTTGTGCTGGTTGCCAGCAGAGCTTGTGAAATAGAGGGACATGTTTCTACTCCCAGCAGGGAGTATCTTCACTCTCTGCAGACACACCCCACACTGTGTACACGTGATGATTCATTCTGTGTGAGTTGGGGGAAGGGAGAGGTTCTCAGCTGTCCGAGGCCAAGGCTATGTGCACACAGCAAATGACAAAATGCCGTCCAAAATACGATGGCATTTCAATACTTGCTGTGTAGACATAGCCTAATGATTCATTGGAAGTGAAAAGAAAAGTGTAACTCGATAGTGCATATCTAAATTTCTCGTTCTCTCTACATACCTTGTAACTAGAATGGGCATTTGAAATTCAGGACTCCGGGAAAGATGGGTGATTTTTATTCTCTGACTCTCTTTCTCTGTCACATAGTGATATATCCTGCAGATTAGTACACCTCTGACCCCTACAGATCTGCAGAACAAAACTATATGCTTTATCTGTTTGTGTTTACATGGGACTGCACATCTGTTTCACAAAAGTGTTGTACGTGGGACTGCACAGTACAGCTGTGTTCTCTTTCTGTGATTTAAGTGGAACTGCACATCTAAGTCATAAAAGTGTTTTATGTAGGACTGCACAGTACAGCTGTGTTCTGTCTGTGATTTACATGGGACTGCTCATCTGTGTCACAAAAAATATTTAAATGGGAATGCACATGTGTCACAAAAGTGTTTTATGTGGGACTGCACAGTACAGCTGTGTTCTCTGTCTGATTTACGTGGGACTGCATCTGTGTCACAAAAGTGATTTATGTGGGACTGCGCATCTGTGTCACAAAAGTGTTTTATGTGAGGCTGCACAGTACAGCTGTGTTCTCTCTCTGTTTGTGATTTATGTGGGACTACACAGTACAGCTGTGTTCTCTGTCTGTGATTCACATGGGACTGCACAGTACAGCTGTGTTGTACTCTTTGTGATTTATGTGGGTCTGCGTACCTGAGTCACAAAAGTGATCTATGTGGGACTGCACGGTACAGATGTGCTCTCTCTGTTTCACAAAAGGGATTTACTTGGGACTGCACAGTACAGCTGTGCTCTTTGCGTCACAAAAGGATTTACAGCTGTGTTCTCTTCTGTGTCACAAAAGGGATTTATGTGGGACTGCACAGTACAGCTGCAGCTGGGACTGCACATATGTGTCACAAAAGTGTTTTACGTGGCACTGCACAGTACAGTTGTCTCTTTCCCTCCCTCTATCCCTGTCTCCAACATCCGTGCTCCCTACTGCGACCTGTGCACTGCTCTGCATCGACATACTGTGAGCGTGCTCCCGTCTGCGACCTGGGTGGGAAATTCCACTCAGCCGACAGCCACTAACACGTTAGCTGGACTTAACCCGACCTGGGCTTCAACTCGGTTGCTAAGCACACATAAAACGGACTGTTCTCATAAACCATAGCATTTTGCTAATGTTATCCTAGGACAAACATGCTTACATTTTTATTCCCATCACTTTAAACTATGATCTTTGTAGTGAGACAATCCCTTTAATAAACATGAATACTCACCTTTTAATTATGCAGGACATTCTGCTTTTATGCAGCATCCTTTGTTTTGACAGCAGACACTGTATCTATTTTCTTTGACTATGTCGGATAAGGTAGGTGACAAGTATGAACGGGGCTACGGCAGAATTTTGGCCTCAAAAAGCTATGGTAGACCAGTTCTATAGATCTATGAACAGGCGTACTCCAAACTTTGGCACGATAAGTGCTTAGGTATCTCGCCAGTAGGTAGGCATATAGGTCCACGTAGTAGATAGGTAGGTGTATAGGTCCCTGCAGTAGGTAGGTTTTTAAACCCTCTCAGTAGGTAAACATAGATAACAATGTCCCAAAAGAGATGCAATTTGTGATCTACTCATTTACAAAGGTCATTTCATTCCATCTTTCAGTTTTATTTTTCACCTGCTGGTAGCTTCAAAAAATTTTTATGGGGTGAAGACCATACTTCCTTGTAGTGATCAAAGGTGTTGATTGAGATAAAAAACACATGGGGCTATCTTCCAGGAACAGTGCCGCTCTTGTGCATGAGTCTTGTGGTATCACAGCTCAGTCTCATTTAAACTATATTAAGCTGCAAAACCACTCTGCCAAGTTTTTTTTTAATGTTTTACACCATGGGGGTGGGAGTGTTTTTTTTTAAGAATGAAGATCCCCTTTATGAAGATCATTGGGTACTCATGAATGGTAGAGAACATGGCTGAGCTAAAGTTGTAGCAGCCATATCAACTGAGGTCCAGAGGTTGAGAGACCCACTTATGTGTAAGAACATTGTAGGGTATAATACATTTGTGCTGCCTATGGGCATCTCTGATAAATGGAGCTATTATCTATCTCTTTAATTATTGCTACCTATTTTGTCAATTGTTTCCTGTCATTTACAGGAGAGTGCCCATTGAATTCTGCTATGGGACTATGAATTTAAGTTAGTTCCCTGATAGGAAGTATGTTTAACTTCTTAGCATACCAGGTTTACAGGTTCGTTCTGGCAACACTAAGAGGGTATTAAGTGGGATCGCTGAGCCAGTTCCATACATGGTGGGTGCAGCTATCAGATACAGTTGGTACCCACCACTAACAGCCAGGAACAGAGGAAACTCCGGTCCTGGCCATTTAACCATTTAGATGCTGATGTTAATGCAACCACGGTGTCTAAATCATTAGAATATGGGGTCAAAGTCTGTCATCACTCCCATGGCTTTTCCTATTACACTCTGTCAGGCAGAGTGTAATAGGAGATTGATGTAATTACTATATTGCAGTATATTGTACAAGCAATCCAGCGATTACGTGTTCAAATCCCCATGGGGGACTATAAATCACTGTGAAACCAATTAAAAACATTTTTAAAAAATAAAAAATACTTATCCATTTAAAAATAAAACTTCTACCATTTATCAAAATAAATAAACAATAAGAAAATTACCATAATTGCAAAATTGTGTTTTCTTTTATTATTTTGCCTCCCAGAAAAAATAAAATAGGAAGTAATTGAAAAAATTCAAATTGACACCAATAAAAACCAGACTTCAGCCCACAAAAATAAATCATCACACATCTCTCCAGGAGAAAAAAAAAACAAGTTACAGGTCATTTTGATTCAATGAAATGTTTTTCAAAAACATTTTTTGAGTTTTTAAAAAACTTCAAAGCAACAAAAACTATATAAATTATCACTGAAATCGTTTCGACCTACAGAATGAAGATAACGTCATTTACTTTGCTCGATGAACTCCGTAAAAACAACCCTGTAAGAAAACAAAAATGCACAATTGTTTTTTTTTTTCTCCGGTTCCACCCAAATTTTTTTTTTATTGGCTTCCCAACACATTACATAGTGAATTACATTGTACCATTACAAATGCAGCTCATCCAAAAAAAAAAAAAACAAGCGGAGAGTAAAAAAACAGAAACAAAAGACTGAAAATTGATCGGACACCGAGATGTTAAAGAGTATAACTAGCTAGATGTTTCTTGAGGTCTTTCTATAGTCACTAATTGCACATGCATATGTCTGGCACCAGCTAAGAAACTGTTGCCCTAACCTGTCAAGTTGGAATCTGTAGCCAATGCTGGGCAGAGGTGGTGGTATTTAGAGATGGCTCAGTTTTGTGGTTCTCTATTCATTGCTTGTTGCATCCTGACAGTCCAAATCAAATGAGGATACAGCAGCCGAGTATTACATACAGATATTTACATATAATCAACTAGAGATAGATTCTTGATTGAAGAACTTATTACAACGAGTTGTCAGTCATTGAAGATTTTTTTAAAGAATAATTTATGTTTCTAGATGAAGATCTGTGTCCTTCAAAAATATACTAAGAACACCTAATAAATTACCATACTGTACTGGCCATATGGAGAGGAAATGATTTATGTATTCTGCTAATTCATTGATTATTCAATTGCTGTCTCTGATGTATACATCTTAGATCTAACAGCATTTTCAGCAGAATGTCACCTCTTGTTATGGGCCAGGGATGTCCTGGGGGAACGTCATCGTGGTTACTTAATCTTTAAAGAGAGTTAGTGTTGATTACATCAGTTTATTTCTAGGTACAAGAAATTTCCAGTAAAATATAAGCGTATTAAATGGTGTGCAAGAGAAAATCTTCTAATTAATTATTACACAGCATAAGATAAGAAACATGTGTCTCAGGGTGCAGCATGTAACTCTTTATATAAATTAATTCATACGGAGCATCGATTTGGGGAATTTTTTCATCACTACATACTAAGATTTTTTTTTACTGACCTGAGGGCTTGTCTTTTGCAGAATATGTATTTTTTAATGGCAGCCTTTTGAGATATATATCAACTAGTAAAAAAATTATTTTTATGGGGGTGGAATAGGAAGAAAATGGAAATATACAACTTTTTTTTATCAATTTTTGAAGGTGGAAAGAACAAAACAAATTTGATATTGCTTTCTAACTAACTAACTAACTAACTAACTAACTAACTAGCCTACAGTATTACATTTATAAATGCAGCAATACCAATTATATGAATCTTTTCTACTGTTTTATTTATTAAAAATATATTTTTTTTATATTTTCTAAATAATTTTAATACCTTTTTTGTCAGTCCTACTTGGGGACTTAAATATGTGATTGCTTGATCACTAGTATTATATGCTGCATGCTACTGTAATGTTAAAAGGCATCCTGTAAGATACTGCCTGTGGAAGCCCTGAAGGATGTGCTAAGATTGCAGCTTCAGAGGCCTTTCTTTATCAAGCTCCTGGCTACCATTGCAAACCATTGGCACCCTATGATTGCATCACAAGGGGGTGATGGGCTGACCCATTTTTTTCTGTATAGCTACTTAGACATTGCAGTTACTATTAACCATGGCATCAAAGATATTAAACTGCTGGGATCAGAGTAATCTCCCAACCTGGTAATTGCGGCAGCAACAGCTTAACTGTGTTCTCTTGGCGCTTATCCCAGGAGTACACTGGCAGTAGCAGCAGGATAAAAATGACATATTTATCTATCGCGGAGTATCAGGTCAATATCTATGTCAAATAGTGTTAAGGAGTTAAAGCCTATTAGCTTACTCCTCTCCCCCTTCCAGGACACCAAAAGGGACAAGGTTTAGGCAAACCCTGGCTCCGGTATAGGTGTTCCCAGTTGGATCAGGGGTGTTTGAGGGTGAATCTTGGGTTTTTGTGGGGCAGGACTTAAAGGGGTTGTCTTACTACAAAAGATCATAGTTTAAAATAATGGGACTACAAATGTAAGCACGTCCTTGGTTACCATTAGCAAAGTGCTATGGTTTTTGAGACCAGGCTGATTTTTGTGTGCTTAGCAACCCTGTTTGAGCCCAGGTTGGATTACTCCCAGTTAATGTATTACTGGCTGTTGGCCGAGCGGCATTTCCCACCCAGGTTGCAGACGGAAACGTGCAGAGTATGTCGATGCAGTGAAGATGTCGCAGACGGGAGCTCGGACAGCATGTAGAAGGAGAGAGAGAGAAAACACAGCAGTCCCATGTAAGATGTGCACGTACAATTTTTGGGTGGGATAAATCACTTGTGACATAGATGTGCAGAGCCATGTAAATCACGGAAAGAGAATAAAACTGTACTGTGCAGTCTCATGTAAATCACCTTTGTGACTCACAGAGAGAAAACACAGTTGTACTATGTAGTCCCACATAAAACACACTGCTGTACTGTGTAGTTCCACAGCTGTACTGTGCAGTCTCACGTAAAAAACTTTTGTGAGACAGATGCTCAGTCCCACATAAACCACTTATGACACAGATGTGCAGTCCCATGTAAACACAAACAGATAAAGCATAGTTTTGTTCTGCAGATTTGTAGATGTCAGAGGTGTAATAATCTGAAGGATATATCACTGTGTGAGAGAGAGAAAGGAAGAGAAAAAAAATCACCCATCTTTCCCAGAGTCATTAATGACAAATGCCCATTCTAGTTACAAAGTATATAGAGAGAGCGAGAAATTTAGATATACACTATCGAGTTACATTTAGCTTTTCACCTCCAATGATTCCAATGACAGCTGAGAACCTCTCCCTTTCCCCAGCTCACACAGAATGAATCATCACGTGCACACTTTGGGGGCGTGTCTGCAGAGAGTGCAGATACTCCCTGCTGGGAGAAAAAACACACCCCTCCATTTCACAAGCTCTGCTTGGCAACCAGCATAAAAGGCTGCCAAATGCTGGAACGAGACAACCCCTTCAAATCTCCTGGATTCGGGAGAGAAAAAGTTGGCAAATATGAGTTAAAGGGTTGTCCACTTTATAATGCTTTTATTTATTTTACATACAACAGGAAATCACAAAATTTTCTATTATACATGTATGAAAAATTCTGCTACTGTAACTCTATTTTGCCAATGCAGTAAACTCCTATTTAGAAAAACAAATGGAACAGCCCATATTTCTGTCCATATTAATGGCTCCTATGGAGTACCTGTATGGACAAAACTGTCATGTGTCCACCAGACAGGTCATGTGACCCTTGGTATCCAGGACACATTAGTGTATGAAGGAGCATTGCTACCTCCTGCAGCATCTTATCTTAACTTTATTAACAACATGACATCTCCTGGAGAGACCACTTTTATAAAAGTAATTACACACAGTGAAGATGTTGCTATAATAACTAGATTCATTATATTACACCATTATTCCTATTCAGCTGCCTAATAGATGTCATATGACCCTAATGCTGACTGATTGGAGGAGTTCACATGACTGTTTAGTCCATAAATTTACTCCATGGCAGCCATAACTCTGGACAGGAATGCAGGCTTCCATTTTTTTTGTAGGTAGAGGCTGACTGCCTTAATATAAAAGAGGTACATGTGCAGAATATTTAATAAATGTATATTAGAAAATTGTGTGATTTCCTATGATAGTCATAATCGGTAAAGACATTATAAACACATTTTAAGGTGGACAACCCCTTCAAAGAGTACTTATCACCTCCACATAAACACACAAAAATTGATAGTAGATGAAACTATAAGATTTTTTTCAAATACATATCATTAGTAAATCAGAGTGTTTACCTCAATATTACAGGATTATAGAGACACAGGTTTTACTTTCACTGTGTAACTCATGGGATCCTTATCTATAAGGAATACTTCTGTGGGAGATACCAATTGCGCAGGTTGAGCTGAGGGCATAACTGTTTGTAGGGTAATCTGAGTCTCTCACTGCATACAGTACAGCAGGCACAGCATACTGAGGACATAATGTGACAGAGGTTACCTGTTACTTTAGCCTCCTCCTCCATAGAACACAGGCATATGTATTACACTGCTGCTAGTGTGCATATGATATAGATTTACAGGTATCCCCCTTCCTCTTGCACAATGGACTCTCCCAGCTCAGAAACAGCTACTTTCACACAGCTTTCAACATAGTGATCCATCAAGCTGTCATGTATGAACTTGGCCTGACTTAAGAACTATCTTAAAGGGCCAGTGCTTTTTTTTTTTTAAAACTGAATTACAGGTGAAATGCTTTAATTTTCCTAATGAAGCATATTTGAGAAAGTATTTTTATTTTAGTCTTCTGTCACTTCATGAGGTTTTTCTGGCAGTGATATGTCCTCTTTAAGGGGCTTTCCCCACAATCCTGAGAATGAAATGACTACAGCATTGGTTTAGTATTGAATCCTGTTTTCCATGTACAGCAGGATTACCAACCACTGTGCTAGGACATTCAGTACCTAAAAAAATCTACATCCCCTGAAATATAAAATCAGGGGAGCTTCTACAGGTCAGCCCCACACTGATCATAAGATGCTAAAACCCTTTTGAAGGGGTTTTCTCACTAAAAAGATCATATCTGTAATTATGGGGGCAGTAAATATAAGGATCTGGGCAATAACTGAGCCTCTAGCTGTTAGATTCACTCTCCCCCCATATAACACAGCCTTACACACTCTCCAGCCTGATAACAGAGGGGAGAGCAGCGTGCATTTCTCACATTTGTTTAATCATTTCAGGCTGTATGTATAACTGTTTACACCAATACAGGTGCTCTGGTTATAAGGATTGGAGCCTGGGAGGGAGGAGACAGCTCTCGAAGGATGAGAACTGACCATAACAGGAGGTCTGCAAAGCTGTGACATTCTCTACCTTCCACTGCTCACACAGAATAACGATGATAACTAAAGAGGGAACAGGGAGGGGATGTGATGATGTCACCAGTCTTCAGTGAGGGAAGACACGACTACTGGGAGGAGAGACACGCCCTTGGATTTGAAGCTGCAAGGGTATGTCCCGACAGTCAGATTTTTCAGCCAGATTTACAGATGTTTTTTGATTTTTAAAGCCGTCTGTAAACTAGCTGTCAAACTTTAACACAGAAATTAATGGAAAATCCGTGCAGTAATCTCCACTGCATGGATTTCCTGCCGGTTTTTAGACTGCTGGTAGTCCGAAAAACATAGAACATATTCATTCTTCCGCACAATTTTAGGGGGAACAGGCTTGGGTGAAGGGGGGGGCATCCAAAAAGAACAAATACCATTGGGTTTTCCCAAACCGGGTATTTGTCCTTTGCAGTAAGGGCACCTAGACTGAGAGAAACAGCTCATATCTGTAAAGGTGGGGCAAAAAACTCCTTTTAAAATCCAAAGGGGTTTCCCAAACAAAACCCCTTTGTTCATATGCTTTTTTAGGTCTTTTAAGTTCACATAAATTATCCTGGGGTTTACCACCCTATAAAAAACCCACAGACCCCCAAGCACTTAAAATAAACGGGGGCTACAAGCTGTGGAAATGTTGCAGTTAACTTAAAACCTTTTAAGGGAAAATTTTGGCATTCTAACATCTATTCTTTCTTTAAGCAAAACGGAGGAATTCAGCAAGTCTAAAGAAAAAAAGAAACTCTGATTTGATACATTTTTGCTTAACCAAGCGTGGGGCCAGAAAGGTGGATGCATTTACCGGGAAAGATACTTTTTATTTTGGCTAAGTAATGCATAGTGTGACCATTTGCTTCCCCTTTTATATTTTACTATTATTTATAACAAAAATAGTAGACTGTGCAGACCAGTAGTTGTATATTACATAGCCAACATGCAATAACAAGCCTAATAGCGCTATTGCTTCCACGTCCCTGTATTCCTCCATGTAATGTCACATTGTCCGTAGACCAACATTACTATCTCATTATCATTTTTAATAAAAACAGTCAAGCATATTTTAGTTCGAAAATTGAGACAAATTAAGGTACGCCATTTTCTTTTGAAAATACATGAAATCCTAGTCATGCCATTACATTTTGCTTATGAGATCACTCACGCTTTAATTATATCAAGTTTTACCTCCAATAATTGTTACTTTCTAGCAAACATCTGAACTAAAAGAGATGAAAGGCTTTATCTTCTAAACCCATGTTTAATTATTTCACGGGGCAAATTTTCTAGAAAACTCGTTTTTTAATCACAGAGCTATATTTTAAAGAAGGAAATTTTAACTCCCAAAGGCTTTCTTTTTTTAAAAACACTCAAAAAGGGGAAAAAGAGATCAGAAAAATTCAAAACGGTCCAAAAATAATTCCACCCTTAAAATATAACCTTTAATATTATCAAGCCATAAAAACATTATTTAAGGCAATGTAGCCATAGAAAGATACCAATTATAGACTGACAAAGACTTGATTCAATTGGGAAAATCCCCCTAAAAAAGGGGTTACCAATTAAATTTAAAAGCTCTAATGTCCCTATTAAAGAGCTTTCCCTCAAAAAAAAAACACTAGGGGGATAAATCCCCGAAGGGGACCCCCTGCAAACCTAATATCCCCTAACTAGTATCCCTAAGCTAGGTATATTAGGTTATCGTAAAAAGATGAAAAAATGCACAACCCCCCAACAAAAATATAAAAATTTTTATAATAATATAATATATATAAAATATATAATAATATTTTTATTTTTAATTTTTTTTTAAAAAAGATAAAAAATGCAAACCCAATCTTTCCCCCATCAAAAATCCGGGGGGAAAAACAAAGGGTCCAAATTGACATATGGTTATCCTAAGTAGGGAAAAAAACACTTCAGGGGGGCGGGTTGTCAAACAATTTCCCAGTCACACTGAACGAACTTTGTTTGTATTTTTTTTTTTTTTTGCCCATTTTGGGGACATGTAGGGAGAAATTATTAAAAAGTTTATTTAAGGTTTGTTTCTTTTTTGGACCTTTTTGATTTTTTTAAAATTCTTTTCTTAGGTCAAGTTCACCAGCTGAAGCTGCGAAGTGGGGAGGAACCCTTCCCCACATGCAAGGGCCGGGCTGATATTTGGTTTAATTTCACAATTTTCAGCCTGTAATTTCACTAACAAAGGTTATTTTTTCAAAAAAGCTCACAGCCATCAAAACTGTAAACCCAAATTTTCCATCTTTTTCCCTTCCTCAATATCCTTTAATTGGGTGTAAAATCTAAATAACAACTCCCTCAATTAAACGGGGCTCAAATAAATATTTTACATAAATTAAATTCCGGACTTTTTTTAGACAACATAAAGACCCATGCAAGTATTGCGATCTCACACATTGATTATGAAGATCCAACCAATATCAAAACTTTTTTATTTGTAAATCATATCTAAAAGGGAAGGAAGCAGTCATTGGGGGCCTATATATAGTTATATGTTTGAAACTGAAAAAAAGACAAACGTCATTCATTCACCTATTTTGCTAAAAGGGTTGACCCAGAGGAAGGAAAAAAAAACCCCAAGGGGTAAACCCAATTTATCCAAAATTTGGGGAAAAAATTTTCCTTCCACTCCAATCGGCAATCGAAAAATCCTGGACAAAACCCCCTCCAAACCCAGTCAAAAATTGTTATATTCATCCGAAATCATCCAAACCCTTTTTGAACTTTTTTTGAATTTCCCCACACAATTTCCTCTGAGGGAAAATTCCCAGTCTCAGCTCTAACAAAAAAGAACCCCTTTCTATGTATATTAAAAAACTTTTTTTCCTCAAACGTAGGGGATCCCCTTTTCTAATATAGTCCGGGTATAATAAATTTTGAGAAATCCTTTATGCCTTTTGATTATTTAAAAATTTATCGGGGCCCCAAAGCCCATCTTGTCCAAACTAAATAACCCTAACTTTGCTAATCTTTCGGGTATTGCATCCACCCACCTTTTATTATTTTTTTTTGCCCCCTTTGAAACCTTTTAAACCCCAATGAATTTCTGTGCACTTCCCCAAAATTTTTCAAAAATATTCCTGTGTGGTCAACCATGATTTTGTATAAGGGGGAGAATAATGTTTCCCCAGTCATCTGTGCCCTTTTAAACCCCCAATGATCCTTTTTGTCTTGAGCGGCCTGACACTGGTGCTACAATTAATTTATTTCCACCAATTCCCAAGTTTTCCCCATTCACTTTTATCCATTTTTTTCCCATTTAACATTAGTATGTAATATTTTTCCCCCCCCATGTGCATAACCTTGTTTTTATCTGTATTAAACCCCTCATCTCCTTTCTTGCCCAGGCCTAAAACTTATCCAACCCCTTTTGTAATAACACATTACCTATTTTTGATTACTTTTACAATTTAGAAATCTACAAAACGATATTTCGGCAATCCATGGAAAGATGTTAATAAAAATTTAAAGCGATAGGGCCCAATACGGGCCCCCGGGGTACCCACTAGAAAAGGGGACCCATCTGATATGACTTTTTAATTCCCACCTTTTTTTTTTCTATCTCGAGCCAGTTCAAAATTTTTCCCCCGCCCAAACTTTCCCCCTTTTACTTACCAACCTTTTATGTGGAACAGTAGCAAATTTTAGCAAAATCTAGATATATAACATCCGTCCTCACCCCCATCCATCTGAACCACTTCCCCATAAACATCAATTAGTTTTTACAGGACCCATCCCTTTATAAACCCTCGGAACGGATTATACATTTTTTTTCAGTGAGATAATCCAGGGTACATTTCCCAAGAAAACCTTTAAACATTTTACAACAACAGAGGGGTTTAAACTTACCGGGCCCATATTTTCCGGGTCCTTTTTGACCCCTTTTTGAATATTTCACCCAAAAATTGCTTGCGCCACTCTTTGGGGCTACCCCCCATTAGACGTCCATAAAAAAAAGAAAGGGGGCCCATTTACCTTTAACTCCCTTAAAGACAGGGGGGTATACCATCAAACCCGGGGGGGTTTTTTATTTTAAGTTTTTCCCAAAGGGAGCTGCATTCTTCTGGGGAACACTTAATTTGGGGTTTACCTCATCCCCCTTTTATCAACGAAGGGCATCCTCCTCGGGAAATACATGGGAAAAAATTGTTTAGCATTTTCTTTTCTCTCGTCCCCTCTACATCTCCCCCTCAATATTTTCAAGGGGGCCAACATTTTCTTTTTAAAAACTTTTTTCATTTATATAGTTTAAAAAAAATTTTGGGGGACTTTTTTTTTCTATGGCAATATGTCTTTCGTCTCCAGCTTTGCTGCCTTTATCATTTTTTTTTTACTTTTATTTTTTTTTCCTTAAGTTTTTTCTCCTCTTCACCGCTCTCCTTTTTAGTAATGAAACGCTTTATTTTTGTTTTATTGCCTCTTTACATCCCGTATCCAATTTGGGTTTTTCCTTTTCTAATTATTTTATTTCCATAATATGTACCTCTCACAGTGGGGGACCTAAGATGTTTTTAAAAAAAAAAACCCCCTTTAATTTTTGTTCTCCATTTTTTAAAAACCCCCCGCCCCTCCCAAAACGGGGTTTAGGGTCTCCCTAAGCAGAATAAAATTCCTTTCCCAAAAATTCATGTTTTTTTTCGTCCCTTTACAAAAAAAATCTCTTAAGGTAAATGGAAATTATTATATTACGGTCACTTTTCCCAGATGCCCCCAACCCGAATTTTACCTTCAGGCAAATTTTCAATATTAGTCTAAAGAGCCTTTTTTTTCTATCGGTTCCCACCCTTTGGGAAAGTAATTACATTAGTTTTTGACAAAAAACCCTTTCCTTTAGACTACATTTAGTTTCCCCAATTTATGTCTGGGGAATTAAATCCCCATAATAAAAAACCTCATTCGATTAGCCGCTTCATCTATTTGTCTAGGGGGTACTCTTCCCGGGGTTTTTATATTTGACCTATAGTAACCCCATTAGTATTAATTGTTATTGTTACCCCCCCCTTAATTTTCCTATAATGATTTTACATGTTTATTACCTGACCTAATTTCTTCCCCCCATGTTGGGTTTAGACAGGTTTTACAAAAGAAAATTTCACCTCCCCCCCCCGGTCTTTACATCGTTCTAAATGACTGTAACCCTTAATTAAAAGCCCCGTGTGCTTTTCCGCCATTTTTCATTATCCCCCCATGTCATTTTTCTTCACAATTAATAATTCCCCAGTTCATTTATTTTTTGGTCAGGGCCCGGCATTTGGTTCCCCCTATGCAATTTATAGATTTTTCGTTCTTATTCCTTTCTCCCATTTTTTGAACTATTGCTCACCCCCTCCCTCCACTCAACCCCATTTTACTCCCTTTTTCCCTTTTTAACTTTTACTATCTTGCACCTATATTTATAGTTTCCCCCCCTCCCCCCAACTCTAGTTAAATTTCCTCCAATTTCCGGCCATTTTCTCCAATACAGCTCACCCTCCCATTTTCGCAGCCATTCCTAACATGAGTCCGTACCAAATCACCCATTCTCCAAAAACCCAAATCCCCTTTCCTACACCAATTTTTTAGCCCCTCTAAACTCCCTCCTTTTGGTTGTGCCTGGAAAAGGGAATATTTAAAATTTACCCGGTCCCTTCCTTGGGGTTTTGGCCAAACCCTGAAAACCTTTTAAGGACACTCCACCCACCTCTATTTTTTTCATTGGGCCAATGTGCACCATGCACTGGATTTTCACCAGCCCCCCCCACAATATTCACCCATGAGCGTATGGAACCCATAAACAACTACGTTCGACACCCCCTCTTTGTGGGGATTTCCGCGTGCCGCTATTATGGATCCCCAACTACTAGCCTGTCTACCGCTCTGCACCCCATTCCCATTTTTTCTTGACGACGAGGGAGTGTCTTGCGCAAATGCCATTCTGATATATCCCCCCCCATCCGCAACTTTCAAATTTGTTTGGGGGGTCCAAACAGGTAGCCTCCCTACACTCTTCCTTTTACCCCTTTTTTCTAACGTTTCACAGCTAGCGCCCCAGTTTCATTCTTGCGCCATCCCCCCACATTTCCCTGCAAGTGATTTTCCAGTGACAACAAACTCGATTTTCCCAAATTGCAATGACCATTTGCCCTTCTCATTGATCTAGGAAAAAGGGTTTTCCCAAATTGAATGTGCACAATTTGCACAACATATGGACCCCCCAAATTGTTGCTTTAAGATTGGGGGTCATTTTACAGGGTTGTGCCTGGGCGGCATTGCCCCTCATGGGCTCATGGGGGTGTTTCCAACAATATACAAATAAATTATAAAAACCATAAATAATTCCCCTCTAAACCCCCCAATTAAATACCTAATATAAGTCCCCACACTTAAAAAACACCTTGAAAAGACAAAAACTCCTCACCCGGTTTACTACTAGATACTTAGCTTTTTTAAAAATTTTTCCCAGAGTGGCTCAACCCCTTCCAAACAAAATGCCCCCAGAAGCGGCCCCCCTACAGTACAGTTGCGTGCCATTTTACTGCCATACTGTGACAGGGGACCTCCCTTTGTTTGGTACATTAAGTATTGCCCCCAAACCCCAAAGAAGGTTGTTCTCATCATAAAATATTTCCCCTCCCCAAAACTCTTTGATCTTAAATTAAAGGGTTTGCCTTTCTGGAAGTTTTTCCTTTTCTCCATCTTTTATTTTTATTTTGCATAAAGTTAGTTTGATATTTTGGAGTCATGAAACCAATCACCAGTTTTCCATAGAGTTAGCATCTCAAAATACAATGGTTGTCCCAAAACAAATTAATATTGTACAAAAAAAGAGGATAATCTGGTCCATTGCCTGCCCAAACTTTGTCACAGTGCCATTAGAAAATTTTTAATTTCCTCCACTGCTCCTTTCCAGTGCTGGTCTTCACAGTATTCTGTTGACCTTTTGTTCTCTTATGAATGGGACATTACCACTTCAGTTGCTGATTGGCTTTAATGGGTCACATGCCACTCCCTTAAATCAATGTTTGGAAGTGAACTTACATGATGTAAGCAGAGGCATGTGACCACTACAGTCAATCAGTGGCTACAGCAGTGACACCTCCTCAATAGAGAATGTGAGGTAAACAGAAAACCGGGGAGATCCAGCACTGGCATGGAATTGAGAAGGAAGGTGAGAATATGTTTTTTTTTATTTTATTAGACACCAGCAGCCTATTATTTAATTTCTATTTTAACTGAACGACCCCTTTAACACAGGCAGACAGGATTCAAGCCATCAGGGTTTACCCAGCTATCTCGATTCCAGTCTTGCCTTGAATTCTCTTTTTACTTTAACAATCACATTCTCTGCCAATGGTAGTGTATGTTTTTTGGACTTAGATGTTATAATTTACACACTGCTTTCTTTTTATCTGATGCATACTTACAATTCTGATCCAAACATTTTCCCAAAAACTTAAAGGGGTTACCCCTCCCCCTTTTAAAAGAAAACAACTATAGTTCAGCCAATGTCATAAAATAACAAAACTGGCTACCCCCGTAGTTACGCCCCTGGTTAAAGGGAATGTGTCACAATTTTTTTTCTTTCGGTAATGTGTGTGTTTTCTATTACCTTTTTATTCTCAGTGTGGGCTTGAATAGACAGTTATTAATTATTCTTATGTGTACAGAGCACTTCCCCTTTTCGAAGCAGCCCTGTACTGTGTGATTGCATGACACACAGCAATCACTGTGCATAAGGCATTTCAGATGTCTCCCGTCTGATTCTCTTCAGTGAGCTCCCTCTCAGCCCCTCCCTGCTGTGAATTCAGCTCTGCTTTAGGCTATGTTCACAAGGTAGTAATTGAAAGATGTATTTCGCCCCACAATTACGCCGTGTGTACAGGGGTGGGGCGGGTGGGGGCGGTAGCCTGCCGGCCCCATAGACATTCATTATTCTCGGCGCGTATACGTGAATAATTGACATGTCACTTCTCTCCCCGCTCGCCATATTGTGCGAGCATGGAGAGGAGACGTATTCCATAGTTCTCTATGAGAACTGTGGATTACCGTAATGACTGGGACATATCTTGCCCCTTATTTAGGGCAGAACGGCGCAAAGTACGGTGCGAGATATGTCCCATTTTAAGCAGTGTGAACATAGCCTTAGTGTCTGCGGTTCACAGCTATAGGGAGCAGGCAGCCATGATGGTGGAGCCCAGAGGGTTGAGATGGTTATACCATATGAATTCTGCATACAAGGGTCTGTGTCCTTGTTCGTAATAATGTGATCATGATTTCGGTGCTAACGATTTTTTAAGCAATTCAAGATTTTTTTCAGTAATAAAGTTCTCTCGCTTCTGACGCTAAAACATGGTTTTCTATGGATTTTGGCGCTAGAATCCGTTTTTTTATGGATTTTGGCACGAAAATAATTTTCTTTACAGATTTTGGTGCCAATAAAGTTCTCTCACTTCTGATGCTAAAAATACTTTTTTTATGGATTTTACCACAAGAATCCTTTTTTTTTTACGAATTTTGGCGCTAAAATCCATTTTTTAACAGATTTTGCCACTGATAAAGTTCTCTCACTTCTGACGCTAAATTGAATGAAAGAAAAAATATGCAAAAAATTTAGGCAAAAATGAACACAATATTTCATCAATAAAAAAATTTGGTGAAAGATTCCCTTTAATAGAATGACTCGTGACCTTTGAAGTCACTGATTGGTTACAGCGGTCCTATGCTGTCTGCTAGTACGCAAATAATGTAATATTCACTGGATTTTTAATTTTGTAATAGTGTGAGCAACCCCTTTAATCTAGCCCCACTATAAAGTACAAATTCTTATTTTTTACATAGAGCTTGGATGGTGTATCCAGTTTACTATGTTTTGGGATAGCATCCAAAAAAGCAGATGTTAACCCAGCCATTGTGTAAACCGCAATAGTGGGATAAACAGTGCCTGCGGCTCTGAAGCAATAATATTTTGTAGCCACAAATACCAATGTGAAGGGATTTTACTGTAACTGCACTGGAGAAAAAAAACTTTTGCCAACTTAATAGTTTTCAGTACTCATTGATATACTCATATACATAATTGTTTTAAACGCTAAACAATATACAACACACCGAACCTGTTATCATGGTAGATTTGGATCCTGTTAGTGCCACAAAAGGGGTTATCCGAGAGTTTAAAGATTTCATAGAACACGATAAAAATCATTTCTATTGAAAAGTAAAGATATTCCACTACCTTCATGCGTTTCTTTTCTTTTTCCTCATTATTCATCTATCAGAAGATCTAATGTTTACAGTGAAACTTCCTGCTTGTGTGTATTTCACTAGTTCTCAAGCAGATCTTTCATACAATTCCCAGACGGAATTGAAATCTAGGACTTCCACAAGTCGATCGATTCTCCTCCGTGTCGCCTTATCATATCTGGCCTTAATTCATTATTGGATATTCACTAGCTGCTTTTGCTGATGTCTACTTGCAGGGAGCCGTGAAGAGGAATGCCAACTATTTAAGTGACACTAAACAATTTTAAATAAAATTCAAGTGATGGATTGAATAGAAGTTACATGGCTGTGCATGATGTACATCCAAAGTTTGTTTATTTTATAATGCATATTAAATATTTCCAATTGGTACTTGATGTGCTTATAGACAACCACAAAGTGTCAAATTCTTACATTGTGTTTTTGATGCAGCTTCTTGAATTTGTACTTACCAAAACCATTTTTTTTTGGGGGGAGGGGGGGTGAGAATTCTTACTTGCAATCACAGGGGACATCGATGGGGTCCACTTTGGCTCCAGGTTTTGCTAACATTGTTGTCATTTGAAAAAGAGTTATTGGATTTGAATAATCAACGTTTATTCTTACCTGGCTGTGGTATGTGGACAACGTGTTTGTCCTTTGAACGGACACCGAGCCACAACTGCTTGCCTTCCAGGAATACTTGAACAGTCGCCACCTCCTAATCAAGTTCTCTGTGACTAGTCATCAAACAACTATTCAATTTCAGATGTTGAGATAGAAAAAGTTGGATCTCGCTTATCTACAACGTTATATACCAAAGCGATCGATCGCAACAATGTGTTACATCATCAATCGTACCATTCCCCACAAACATTTCGAAGTATTCCCTGTAGCAAATTTTTGTGTTCTAAACACATATGTTCAGTGGATAGTCGGTATGTAGCCAACATGCATTGGTGAATAAGTTTGTATCACATGGATACAACAAACAAAAATTGTTGCAAACAGGCCCTCTATTGAACGTTTCACTTTGTTATCAACTTTTGATAAATTTTGTAATCTTATCCAGCCCTTTGCCGGGACTGCCATATATGAATAGTGATCCAAAACATGGTCATCTCTTCAGGGATAAGCCTAGATTTATTTTTCGATGTGGAACATTAATAGGTGACATGTTGGTTCATTCAGATATTACAATTTAAAAAAAGGATCGTCAAACCTGTCTCCAAACCTCACGTAGAGGAACATTTCCTTGTATGTCATATCAAAACTGCAATTATATCATCAAAGGTGATTCTTTAACAAACATCCATTGAAAGGATATGATATAGTGATTAGAGACTTCCTTACATCGTCTACATCTAACTAAAAATGTTAACTATCCCCTAAAATGCTCATGTGGCAGAATCTATGTTGGTCAGACTACCCGGCCAGTTAGAACCCGTATCAATGAACATTGGTCCTCAATACGCACCTATAGCTCTAAAGTAACATGGGTACTACTTCAAGGAGAAGAGGGGACAAAATTTGGGGAGACTACTGTGGCGTTCCTCTTCAATGAGGCACACCGTAAAGTACATGATCTTAGATGGTGCTTAACCCCTTAAGCCGAATGCCTGAAAAGTAGTTAATGACCAGAAATTTTTTTTAGTTTTTGCCTCCTTGCGTTTCAAAAGTTGTAACTTTTTTATTTTTTTCAATGACGCAATTGGATGAGGCCTCGTTTTATTCGAGACAAGTTGTACTTTATGGGGGAATAGTTTAAGTTCACTTATAAATAATTGCAGTATTTTTTATTTATTTTTTTCCCCCAATTTATTTTTATTTTTTTTACACCATTCACATTTCACACTTAATAACTTGTTAGATTAATTCTACTGGTTATTACGGTCGTGTGGATACCCAATATGTGTACTTTTTTTGTGTGTGTAATTTATGCACAATTATTTTTTATTAAATATTTTTTTTTTTTTGACACTTTTTTTTTTACACTTTTTATGTTTTTTTAACTTTTTTTTTTACTCCCATGAAGGGAGAACTGATTAACATTTTTTTTATTTTTTATTTTTACACTTAGCAATGTATTAGCATATTCATAAATGCTAATACATTCTAATCTGTGTCAGTCTGACACAGGCAGTGATTAGGACAGCACAAAGTGCGTCCTAGTCACTGGCTTGTTACACAGACAGCTCTGGAGCCACTCTAGGTCCCCAGAGCTGACTGTGCAGCCGTTCCCCGGGCTCTGTCGGGTGACCGGGTGTTCCGATCACCCGACAGAGCAGGGGAAACCCTTAGACTGCGCTGCGGTGACGCACTGCCGCAATCAAAGGGTTAAAGCAGCGGGTTGCGGAGGTTTCCGCCGCTACCCGGTGCTGGTAGGAGATGCTTCCCCCCCGCCCCCCAGTGAAATTGGGCCGGCACCGCAAACCCCATGTTACGCAAATTCAAAGACGCCTACAGACAAACGACCCGCACCAGCCGACGTCTAAAGTCGTCGGGCCGTCGTTAAGGGGTTAATAGAGGAAATTACAGCTAGCAATAATAGTACTTTACGATCCCGTTTGCTTCAACTCGATTAAATTGGTCTATGTATGGGCCCTGGACTCATCACCCCAAAGGGGGTAAATGGGCTTTTAATTTAAAAGGTTTTTTTTTAAAATTATGTTTTTTTAAAAGTCACATGTAGTCCGGGTTGATATTTTTAGATGTAAGGATTTTGTTTAGAGGTACCCCTTCCCCCCGGGGGGAAAACAATCCTGGGGACCCCAGTCTGTGAAGAGGGATTCCTCGAAAAATCATCGGGGGACACACGGTCTTACTGGCAATACTCTTTTGCTCGTATCTCTCTGAAAACTACTCCTTGATGCTACTAAAGATGACGATTTGATTTCCATTGGATGCATCACAGGTATCTATATACTGTATACTATAAACTGTGTCTCTATGCCTTAAGATTTTTGTTACGGCTAGACATGTTAGCATTTTTATCGACAAATTTTTGAAATGGCACATTTTTTATTTGATCAAATTTTTTTTAGATCATGCGTAATTTTGGGTTTTTAAAATCTGTGTCTCATTTCAATATCGCGCCATTTTCGGCGCTTCCGGGGTTTTTTTTGGCGGCCAGCAAATCAGCTTACAAAAAATGAGCAGGGTAAATTTTGGTGTGCAATCATGACGGGATGTGTAGGGTTGCTTTGGGCGGAAAAACACTTTCCTCGTTTTACTAGAACGCTCTTCCTTTATGATCATGCCCTTCACGCTCTAGCAGTAGGACGTTGCGCTCTGCCTGTGCCCAAACAGCCAGCAAAATTTTTTCTTTTTTTTCAAGAGAAAGCTTACTTTTAGCTGTGCCATACAACTTATTTAGATCAGAGTTTTTGAAATTTTTTTGTAGTTAGGTAGAGAATTTTAAAGGAGATCTACCACTGTAAAGTCACGGGGGGGAGCGCAGGGGGGGGGGGGGGTGCGGCGAACCAGAAAGCTTATAAAGATTACGGATATAGTTCCCCAAAGACTTAGTTAGTTTTGAACTGCAAAAACTTTATTATTAACAGTTTTCTATTAAAATTTTTCCCTGGATATTGGGCAGCCTAAAATTTTATTGGGGATACACTTTTTTTTTCTAGTAACTGCAGGTTGTTTATTAGGTGCAAAACTCCACTTTTATTACAGTTACTTTCAGATAGTGTTCTTTTTCAATTTTGCCCTTTCCCAGCTTTGTTTTGATATAGCCACCTTGCAGTTAAATTAGAACCCAGAATTTTGTAGCCACAGGTTGATGGTCCCAAAAAAATCCCTTTTTTTTTCCCAAACTTTCAGATTGTGTTTTTTCCTTTGGCGCATAAGCTTTGTTCATTGAGGCACCTTCCCTTTAAAATGTGAATACAGCAATTTTGTAGTCACCACGGGTAAATTAAAAGGGGCCAAAAATACCTTTTTATTAAAAATACATTTCAGATACGTTTTTTTTCACTTTGGCGCACTAAGCTTTGTTGATAGTTTTACTTTGCAGTTAAATTTGAATACAGCAATTTTGAGTCACCACGGGTGAATTAAATAGGTGCCAAAAAATACCTTTTATTTTCGAATACATTACGATACGGTTTTTTCACTTTGGGCACTACGCTTTGTTCTTTGAGGCACCTTGCCTTAAAGTGAATACAGCAATTTTGTATCCCCACGGGGTGATTGAAGGTCCCAAAAAAAAATTTTTATTTTCGAATACATTACGATAGTGTTTTTTTCACTTTGGCGCAGGCCACTTTGTTGATAGAGCTACTTTGCGTTAATGTGATACAGCAATTTTGTATCCCCACAGGTAAATTGAAAGGTGCAAAAATATTTTTAATATCCGTATACTTTCAGACAGGTGTTTTTTTTCACTTTTGGTCAGTCAAGCTTTGTTGATAGATCTTTTTTTCCGTTAAATTTGAACCCCGCAATTTTGTTTTGATTTGAGGGATTTGAGAATACGGGAATTTGCTTTTTAATAAGAGATTTTTCCAAAAAACCTTCCAACTTCTCAAATTTTTATATTTCGAACAGGGGAGCGAAATTAGGGGGGAAGCGAGCAAAGGGGGGGGTGGACAGGGGTAAGGTACGGAGAAGGTGCCCCCCAGTGTGGGACAACACGCATGCCAGTGGTCGTCGTTGCGGGACCGCAGGCCTGTCATGCGGGTCGGCCCGTGAATCTCAGTAAAAACGTCCCAATTGCCCTTCATGGTTAATGCAACCGCATCCAGCAGCCCTTACCTCCTGCCTCCCAGTCACGGCCACAAATGTGTCATCAGCTTCATCAGCATCCTCTAACAAAAAGCAGCCCAAATGTCAATGTGTCCCACACTGTGGATAATCTATTTTCGAAGCCCTTTGAGCAAATGGGGTTGGGGGGTCAGAAGGATGTTAAAGTCAAGAGGCCAAAGAGGATGATTTTGTCTGTCTGACGCCCAGTTATGATGCCATCAGGGAGGAAATAAAAGCCGGAAAAACGTCAAAAATCCCGGGGCGGTCGGAAACGGCTTCAGTCCCCTTGCTTTAGCCCGCAGTTGGGAAATGCGAATGTCAGGAACAAGTACCTGTGTGTGTGAGATGACGCATTGCGGACCCAAACTGGTCTTTTCAGAGAATTTGCTGCGAGCGTTTCTCACGGGACAGGAGGAAGACGATGGGGTTTATGTCAATCGGGTTCCGCCTCAAAAAGGGGAGGGGGGTCGCAGAAGTCCGCTAAATTGTTTGCCAGCCACGGTCAGCGCAAACCTGCTCCTCGCTTATCGCCGTAAAAAAAGCTCCAGGCCTCTAAAGCCGGGGGCCTTTCTTTAGCAAGCCTCTGATTCACCCAGGTTGTCATATGCCGCCTTTCCGTAAACGCTAAGTAGAGGCAAAACCTTAGGTGGTTAACCACCCCAACTGTCAGTCACATGCGGAATCATGGTTGAAATGGAGGCAACCTTTTGGCCAAAAAAGGCAGACCGACCCCGGGGGGCCCCCAAACCACTGTCAACCCTCTGTCTCCGCCCCCTCCTCCCCCCCAACCACCAAGCGTTCCTCAGCTGCCCGTGTCTCTCAGAATATGTCGGGGGATCAGCCTCCCCGCTTCAGCCTCCACCGTCGCCAGTACCACCAGCCCACCAGGGGACCCCCCTACCCTTCTCCTTCGCCATTTGACGACCTGCAGCCGTACAGCGGCCATCAAAAGCACCCCAGCCTTTTCTTCCGGGTTTGGGAGCAGAAGAAACATTTTAAACCCCAAACCACCCCAAAAGCCAAAAGCCTGAATGTCGGGGCTTTTCCCGGGTTTTGGCCTTGGAAATTTTTGCCTTTCCGTTGGGGGACACAGAGGGTTCCCCACAAGGGGCCCTTGCCTGCCCCAATACCAATGCCGAGGAGGCTTTTTTTTTGCCAGAAAAGTCGTCCTGCCCGGGCCCCCAACACGTGTCATAAAAAATTTCAAGGCGTTGTCTGCATTCTGGCCAGAAAGTCCTTTCCACCGACCCCATGGACTAGTAACAGGCCAAAGGGCCGTAACTCTGTGACAGCTAAAGGGTGAGGGGGGATGCCCCTGGGGGTAAAAGGGGGTCTCAGGCTGGGATGCTCTTAAAAACCGCAGGAGGTGCGGGTTTTTTCCCCCCAAGGTCCTTGGTGGCATCAGTGCCCAGGAAACCAGGCCATGTTAAATTAATCTGTCTTGGGAGACCGCCACCACGGTCAGGAGCTGTGGAGGCTCTCCGCAAGAAAAACCGACGCTGGTGGGTGCCAAAAAAACCTTTGTGCCGGGAAAGGGGTGTGCGATAAGGGCGAAATCTGTGGCCGGGCCCCTTAAAGATCGGTGGGGTGGAGCACACCCCCTTCCTGGCACATGTCATAAAACCTTGTCGTCCAAAAAATTTTAAAGGAACCCGGGTCTGGACTGCCTGCTGGGAAAGGCTCAAAGTCTAAGTTCGCATTTTCCCCCGTCGCACCCTGCTTGCCCGCGGCGCATTGCAGCGTAGCTCGGCCCCCCCGTCAACCCCCCCTCATGTTGACGTCAACATGGGGAATTCCCCCCCCCCACTGCTCACATTGTGGCAGCAGGCAATGCCATTACGCAGTACGAAGTGACACATGGCCCGACAAGAAACGGTGCGGACCCCGGGGTGTTGGCCCCCGAGAGTGGGCGGTGAAAAGGCTTGCACCTTTCCCTTCCGTTTTGAAGAAGCCACCAAAATGGTCAGTGCGGCAAGCCCTTGTCGCATGAGCTTTTGGTGATCTTAGTTTTGGAACGATCGTTTGCAACTCTGAAACAACAGGTCCCGCAGCGCGGGGGAGGGAAAGGAACGAGCGGACAAGGGGCCTTTCCTCCGTTGAAAAACCCCAAGTGTCAACAGTTTTTCAATTTTATCGGGGCTTATTAGGCAGTGGTTCGGGGGCCCGGGAGTGCAAAAGGGAGCGCATCGCTCTCAGGGTGCACATCTTAGGCAAATCAGGGCTGTGTTGAAGCTGTCCCGGGGAAGCGGAGGAGGAAGAGGAGGGTTTACCCGCGTCCCTGCCTTGGAAAGAGGTTTGGGGCGAATTTTTAAAGGGGGAGGAGGAAGAGAGGAAATTTAGTTTGCTAGTGCCCCTCGACCCCGAGGCTTGGGAAATCAAGGCTCCACCCCACATGAGTGTGGGGTGCCCATTTCCCCAAATGATCCTGCATTAAAGGGCCCTCAAAAAGAACAAACCCTTACGGGTGGCCACCCCCCTGGATCCCCATACAAAACAAAACTCAGCACTTTCCTTCACCCACCCCAAAAAGAGGTAAAATGCAGGGGAAAAGGAGACCCTTTTGTTTACAACTGGGCCTGTTGGTCTGCTTCACGTTCCCAAATGTCACGGTGGAACAAAATCAGCGACGTGACAGCAGTAGGTGCCAAGTAGCTGTAGCGGCAGCAGCAGCGCAGGCAAAGGGGGCAGAGGGCCTAAAAGGGTGACCCCTGGGGAATTTTATTTTCCACCTCACCAACGCATGCAATCAGGGGGAACATCCCAAAACCAGGAACCCCTTAAGATCATGGTGCACAAAAATATCTGCGTTTAAACACCGATGTTTTTGTTGTTTCCGGACCCAAAAAACTTTGGGTATCCAAATGGACGAATGGCCCGAGCTCGATGCCACGCCTAGGGTTTGTCCTGCCCAGCAGCCAGCTCATATCTGAGCGGACCCTTAAGACAGCTGGAGGAGTCATTAAAGACAAACCATCCGGCTTTCCCGATAATGTGGATCGTTTGACTTTCTTTAAGAGAATCCATGGTCTTGTGATGTTGTGGCCCCCAAATTTCCCCGGGTCACCCATTGTTGCGGTCTCTTCCCCATTCCTCTTCAAACAGAAAAGGTCCTCTTGAAAACTTTTTTTTTAAATGATCATTTTTTACTGAATTTTTATTCTCTTTTCCCAAAGTTTCATTTTGTGGTTTTGCTGTGAGGAACGTAAAAGACAGCAAGGTTTCATACAAACCGTATTTCATTTATCCTTTATCTTTAGAAGTTTTCCCATTGTAATGGGTTTTTATCATGTTGCTACAGCTTAAATGGTCCTTTGAAAAAGAAAGTGGTTTTTAAGTGGATTTCTCCCACAAATTTTTTAAAAGTGGCTGAGAAGTAATTTTTAATTTTTTGGGGGCTGTTGCTGTGGATACAGCAATAATCTGGTCCTTTGGAACGAAATGTGGCCTAAAGTGGCATTTCTCCCCCACAATTTTTAACATGGCGAGAAGTTTATTTTACAATTTTTTGGGGATGCTGCTTTAAATGCGCAATACTACGGGTCCTATTCTAAAAAAAAGTTGTTTTAACAGACATTTTTTTCTTCACAATTGTCCAAAGTGGCTCAAGGGGCTGCTTTTAATTTTTTGGGGGCTTTTGTGTGACATCAGCTATACTCGGTCCATTAAAAAAAAAATGTTTTTTTCAACAAACATTTGTTCTTTCCCCAAATTTTCCAAATGGTCAAGGGGATGTTTATTTTTTGGGGGGTTTTTGCTGTGACATGCACATACTACAGGCCTAAAAATAAATGTTGTTTTAAAAGACATTTTTTTCTTCCAAATTTTCCAAAGTGGCCAAGGGGGCGCTTTTTTTTAATTTTTTTGGGGGGCAAAATTTTTCGGACAGCAGCTATATAAGGGCCATTTTAATAAAATGTTGTTTTTTTTAACAGAAAATTTGTTCTTCACAATTGTCCAAAAATGGCTCAAGGGGCAGACTTTGAATTTTTGGGGGCTTTTGCTGTGACATGCAGCATACTAAAAGGGCCCATTATAAAAAAAGTTGTTTTTAAAGACATTTGTTCTTCACAATTGTCCAAAATGGGTCAAGGTCATGCTTTGAATTTTTTGGGGGCATTTTGCGTGACATGCAGCTAGCTCGGTCCTATTGTAAAAAAATGTTGTTTTAAAAAGACATTTGTTCTTCACAATTGTCAAAGTGGCTCAAGGGGGATGGTGCTGTCGAAACAGAATAGGTTGGCATTGTTTAAAGGACACATAATTTCAAAAAGACTTGTTTTTCAAGACTTTTAAAATAGAAATCCCTGTATTTAGACAAACCCCTTTAAACAAATTTAAAAAAGGAAACAAGACATGGTGGGATTCCCCCTATTTTAAAAAGTGTTTTTAGAAAATTAAAACTAAAAAACTTGCAGTAAAAAATAGTGGTATAAAAAACCTTGAATTGTAAAGGGGGGTACGGAAAAACTTACAGTGTGGTTTTTTTCAGAGGGGCATGGATATGGAGCACAGACAGAGAACAAAGTACAGAGACAAATTTTTCCCCACAATTTGGTAAAATGAGAAAAAAATGCCCAAGAAAAAGGGCACCTGGGGGAACAGGAGCGTTAACCACCAGTATTTCCAAAATGAAGCTCAATTGGCCCCACCCTACGGAGGGGGATGCGCTACCCCGGAAAAGGGGGGTTTTTGCCATTAACTAAAAATGGGGTTGAAAGACTCCTTTTTCCCGCTTTTTAATCTGGGGTCATCAGGTTTGGGGCTCTGCTGTGGCCCAGGACAGGGGATAGTCAATGTCTGTTGAAATAAAATGGTGGGTTTAAAGACTCCTTTTTTTTCCCCCGGGACTTTTTAAAACTGGGGGTCATGCAGGTTTGGGGCTCTTTCTGTGGCCCAGGGGGGTATTCAAAAGTCTGTTGAAATAAAAAGGGGGTTCAAAGAATTCTTTTTCCGGGACTTTTTAATTTGGGGTCAGCAGGTTTTTGGGGTCATGCTGGGCCCCGGACAGGTATGTCAATGTCCATGAAATAAAAAGGTGGTTTTAAAGATCCTTTTTCCGGACTTTTAAATCTGGGGGTTTCAGGTTTTGGTGCCATGCTGTGGCTCAGGCAGGGAATCAAAATCCCTGAAATTAAATGGTGGTTTAAAGACTTTTTTTTCCCGGGACTTTTTAATCTGGGGGTCATGCGGTTTGGGGCTCATGCTGTGGCCAGGCAGGTTTGTCAAGTCCCGTGAAACTAAAATGGTGGGTTTAAAGACTCCTTTTTCCCCGTACTTTTTTTTTTTTGGGGGTATGGGTTTGGGGGTCATGCTGGTTCCAGGGCAGGGAAGTAATTGCAGTTTAAGTAAAATATGGTTCAAAAATACTGCCTTCCCGGACTTTTTAATTTTGGGGGGGATGAGGTTTAAGGGGCTGCTGTGGACAAATAGGATAGTGAATGGCCTTGATTTTTTTTTTTGTGGTTTTTAAAACCTAAGTGTGTTGCCTAAGATGTAGCAGTATCCCTTTGATGTTGTGGGTTTTAAATTTCCCGCTTCCCCGCCTTGTTTGGGGGGTGTAAAAAAGGAGGTGTTGTTGCTCTCCCATAGACTTTTAAAGGTAATCGGCGATCATCTATCCGACCATGAATATCTTGTCATGATGGGCCGACTATCGCCATCAACCCCTGTATAGCCAACGTAATCGCTCAACACTAACAATGACAACTTAAGGAAAAAAATACTATATAAAGAAAGGGTTTGGTAAAATGGGCTATGCTTGTGTTTACATTTTTGAAAACTAAGACTTTCCCCCCACGTTATCATGCTGGACATTTTGAATCGGGGTGTAAATTTCCCCCGCTCTTTACTTGCTGATAATGATGATACTTAGGTCTTATGAGTCATTATGTACAAGTTGAGTACAATTCAGCACAATACAAACCCCCCCGCTCTGAAAAGCTTCTTAATCCATTCCCAAAAACTGCCGCAGACTCAAAAAAAACTTCCCCCTTCCCCGTAATTACTGTAATTACTTCTATTCCTTGGGAAAATATAGGTGGAAAAAGGAATGCAGAAAGTTTCTCTGCTAACCTTACAGGAGAGTGTTTTGAGTGGCTTTTAAAGCAACCCCACTGGTGATGACAAAAAAAATTTACTGAGGCCATGTTTAAAAAAAGGTCAGGTGGTTTACAAGGGGAAAAAGGGGGAAAGGGGAAAAGGCTATTTGCCCGGTTCTGCCGCAGGGCGTAAATAATTTTTAATAAGTATGAATTACAAAGTTTAATATAATACAGTTGTGAGCC
Source organism: Phyllomedusa bahiana (assembly GCA_025379985.1). Lineage (NCBI taxonomy): Eukaryota > Metazoa > Chordata > Amphibia > Anura > Hylidae > Phyllomedusa > Phyllomedusa bahiana. The sequence continues at coordinate 38,436 of JAODAL010011631.1, read as the reverse complement.
CTACAACAAATAAAAATATTGTCATGGAGAACCCCTTTAATAAGTAGAGTTAATCCTTATCCTCTTATCTTCTCTGTTTTACAGACAGTTGAGCTTAGGGTAGCCCATTTAAAAGGGTTTTATCACAAAGACATTTCTTGCCTGGTTTGTGGGGGTGATGATTTGTTTGAACGGTAGCATGTGACACAGAGGTTTTACATCACCCCCATTCCCACGTGGCTCACGCTAGTCAAACAAAGGTATGATTACATAAAGGCTGTGGTAGCAAAGTAAAAATGGTGTTAGCACTTTGTCTTTCCCCAAAATTCATTTTGGTTTAAATACCCGCGGAAAACCAAACGTGTTTTTTTTTTCTTTTTTCAATGCAATACCTGATTTGGGGTTTCTTTTTCTTTTTTGACTATTTGATAATTACTAAAGAGTGCAAAGGGCCGAAGTAGAATGCAGCACTTGGGGGTTTAGCATGGTGTGTTTGGGTTCAAAAAAGGGAAGCGATTGACAGTAGCTGTCTGAGAGGGAAGGTTATGTCTGAGCATGTGCAGCTAGGCACTCTCATCACTGGCCATATCCCCTAGAGATGAGCTGTATGCAATGGATAACTAAGGTAGCGGCTAAAACAAAAATGGTACCGAATTTTTAATAATGATGAATGGTGAAAATATTTATTATTTAATTTTCAAGCTTCTCAAATCAATTTTACTTTGTGGTTAGACCCCTTCAATAGCAGTGTCAGGGTGTCCATAGAATCTTTATTATATCCCACTGCATTTACTTGAATGTTCTTGACTAGTTAATCAACTGATCCACTTTGCTATTTTTAATCTGGGCCTTTTTGCATGGATGCAGATGGATTCCTTCTTCATACTTGTTGATGTCAGCAGGATCAATGAAAGCAGGAACATTGTTCCTATTTGCCATTTTAGCATCAGAACCTGGCAGTAGAGTGTGTAAGGGACCATTGAATTTGGCCTTGGTCAGTGACAAAATGGCTATCTGTGGTAGCCATGTAAGAAAGGTTCAAGTTAAGCTAGTTTATGTTACAGACTTACTAGCTCATACTTTTGTCATACAATTCTACCTTTTTACATTCCCACTGGATTGAGTATGCTAGGACATGTGCAGCTGCTGGGTACATTTTATTTTTATGTGTGTTGAAATGCCTTAGCAGTTGGATCTGTACCTTGATCTGAGCCCCAAACCCATAGATCAAAGATTTTTGTGAATGTATCTGCACTGTAGCTACTGGCCATTCTTCTACCTATTCTAAGAATAAATTAACAGCAACAAACATATAAACCTTCTAGCATCCTAACCTTAGGAAGCTGAAAGAAAAACTTAATAAAGTACCTCTGTGACAGGTAGGGGTGCTGATTACGTTGGTACTGGCTTGCCAGGACTGTTTTTTAAGGCATATTAAACAGCTGAAAAACAGCTAAAAATCTGGGACATACCAACTAGATATCAAACAGATTTTTGCAGTTTTGGAAGTATAAACAGTGTTGTGAAAAAGTATTGACCCTCTTCCTGATTTCGTAATCTTTTGGATGTTTGTTGCACAAAAATGTTTCAGATCACCAAATTTAAATATTAGACAAACATAACACAAGCAAACACAAAATGCAGTTTTTAAATTAAGGTCTTTATTATTAAGGAAAAAAGTAATCAAAACCTACAGGACCCTGAGTGAAAAACGTAATTACCACCTAAACCTAATAACTAGTTGGGCCACGCTTAGTAGCAACAACTGCAATCAAGTGTTTGTGATAACTGCCAATGAACTTTTACAATGCTCTGGAGGAGTTTTGGCACACTCCTCTTTGCAGAATTGTTGTAATTCACCCACATTGGAGGGTTTCCGAGCATGAATCGCTTTTTTAAGTTCATGCCATAGCATCTCAATCAGATTAAGGTCAGAACTTTGAGTAGTCCACTCCTAAGTCTTCATTTTGTTGTTCTTAAGAAATTCAGAGGTGGACTTGCTGGTGTTTCGGATCATTGTCCTGCTGCATAACCCAATTGTGCTTCAGCTTGAGGTCATGAATGTCACGGATGCCCCTGCGACCATCATCCCGGGCGCATGTCGGGTCGCGAGCGCATTCGTTCCCCGATCTGTCCACCGGGCTACTTACCCGACCACGCTCCTGCTGCAACCTCTGTCCCGCGGCGCGTGCGCGCCAGCAGTGTTGGATTTAAAGGGCCAGCGCACCGGTAATTGGCTATTGCCGGTCGCTGCCCCTATTTAAGTCTGCCTCTTCCTGATTACCCTGCTGGATATTTAGTGCCATTAGTCTACTGAGAAAGCGTTCCTGAAGTCTTGTTTATTACCGTGTACCGTACCATTTGCCTCCATTCCTCGACCACGAATCTTGCCACCTGTCCTGACCTTTCTGCTTGTCCTCGACCACGAACCTCTGCCGCCTGTCCTGACCTTACCGCCTGTCCCCGACTACGTCTACGTCTTAAGATTTTGTACCACGCTACACCTCGGCTGCCTCCGCAAGCAAGTCACGTTAGGGGTAGTGACCTGATAGACTCCCGCCGCAGCAAGTCCATCCGGCTTTGCGGCGAGCTCTGGTGAAAACCGGGACCTACTTAGATTCCGCTCCCGGGCGTGGCTTACGCCATCACTTGCGGTGGTCCAGAGGATCCACTACCGTTGCTCATGACAATGAACAGATGGCCTGAAATTCTCCTTCAGAATTGTTGGTAGACAGCAGAATTTATGGTTCCATTTATCACAGCAAGTCTTCCAGGTCCTGCAGCAGCAAAACAGCCCCAGACCATCACACTACCACTATATTTTACTGTTGGTATGATGTTCCTTTCCTGCAATACTGTGTTGCTTCTAGGTTAGATGTAATGGGACTTACACCTTCCAAAAAGTTCAGCTTTTGTATCATCAGTCCACAGAATCTTCTCCCAAAAGTCTTGGGAATCATCAAGATGTTTTCTGGCAAAACTGAGAAAAGCCTTCATGCTCTTTTTGCTCCCCAATGGTTTATGTCTTGGAACTCCGCCATGCAGCCCATTTTTGCACAGTCTCTTTCTTATAGTGTGTAATGTAGGGAGGTGTAATGTAGTACACTGAAAATTAAATGTATTCTGTATTGTCATTAAACCATGTCTTAGAGTGTGAGCCCCCAACCCCTGTAGCTCAGAATACCAACTCCCCTGTGGGAATGGAATGTGTAGCCACTGATAGTGAAACTTGACAGAAAGTCATTTTGGACAAGTATATTACCCCGTGTGGTTACAACCCAATGACAATTTTACGACTCGTAACATACACAATCCCCATCCAGAAAAGTATAACAAATGTCACCTTTGACCCCCCCACACCATAAACACAACAGTGCAGAGGTCATTGATCTGTCCACAGCAGAAGCGCAGTCCGTGATTGCCATCTAGTGAGGATAGTAAGCAACAACCCTCATAAGACAACCAAAGTCCACCCACCTCATTATATTTTCAGCCAGTAAAAGAGTAGCCCAAATATGAGAGAGGGGGGGGAAACCTGGACAGATTTTTGGGCCCTAGAAAAACACTTGGCCAGACTCAAATCTGTGTTCATGCCTGGAGTTCAAATTCTGATTGAGCTGTGTTCCTTTTTCCCTTTCCCAAATACCCTTTGGACTGAAGGCTGACCCCGTTTTTCAGGTAAAATTTTGGGGGAGTTTTTTTTCCCTTTTATTTTCATAACTTTTTGGTTTCATATTTTTCTTTGTCATTTTAGTGTATTTTGTTTAAAGGTAAGCTTTGGGTTGAATCGTTCAATATTAAATTTACCAGTAATAGTTAATTCTTGTCGCTGCACGGATCCTTTCCCCTTAAAAGGGGAGGGGTTTTTTTTTTTGAAAGCCTGGAGAGTGGGGGTGCCCTTTTAAAAGCATTTTTTTACGTGTTTTTGGGAATATCTTTGGGAAAATAGTTTCCCTTCCGGTGTTTTTTTTGATAAAAAAGGGAAAGGTGGTCAGCGGAAAAATTTTGGGGGTGTGGAACTGTCTTGTGGTGCATTTAGGGCTTGATTCTCTACCTGATTGAGGGGTTGAGCGAAATTTGGAGATAATCTACCCCAAATTACAGTGGCCCCCAGTCACGGGGCTGGGTGTACGTTCCCAAATTGGGGGGCAGAGCGGGTGGGATATTTTTTTTTTTTTTTTTTATTGCAGCATTGTCCCTTGGGTTTTTAAAGCAATTATTCCCTGCACGAAAGGACTGGTGTATTTTTTGGGAATTTTTAACCCCAGTAAAAAAGGGAAACCCAAAACCCTTTGCTTATTTGAAAAATAAAAAACAATCATTTTTCCCTTCCCTTTTTTCTTTTCTATCTTTATCTGGCAAAGGGTGCTTTGAAAGTTTGACATCCCTGTCCCAGAACCATAAACAAAGAACCCCCTCATCTGTCTCTGCGGGGAGAAAGGGATTCAATCCAGCAGAAAAAGACAAAGGGTTTTTTGCTGACCATGAGTCGTGGACCCGGGTTTTTTCAGCAGCTGGCCCACGGCGCAGAGAACGAAACTACAACGAAACCAGGCCAAAATTAAAGGGAAAATTTTGCTCCTGAAATAATTTCCCCTGGGGGAACACCCGTGCGGCTTTTCTCAGGGGGGAAAAGGGGACTCTGCTCGGGGCCAGGGCGGGGCAAAAAACTTGATGCTTGTGACCCTAATTTCCCGCCAACCCCTTATCCTGCAATACCATCAACGGGAGAGGGGCACGGAACGCCGGGCCCAAGGGAAAGGGCCCGGGGGCCCCAAAGAAATAAAAGGAGCAAAGGGGCCGGGCCGAGCGCCAAGCGAGGGGGAAACCTCAACAAAAACTGGAAACGATTTTAAAAGGGGGGTTGGGTTTTTCCCAAGCCTCAAGGCAGGTTCCAAACCCTTTAAAACCCCCCACTAGAAAATTTTTCCTGTGAGGGAAAAAAGAATGGGGACTTAAATTTTTTTTCCCTAAGGGGATTTGAAAAAACTTGCAGACAAAATCATCTGCCCAAAGAGCATTGGGCACACACCTGACCCCAGGACAAAGGGGCAAAACCTTTGGGAGGTTTTTTTGGCCCTCCCGACGGGGACAAATGACCCCAAATAAAGAAGACCCTTTTGGCCCGGGAAAATATCACCCACTGGGAAAAGGGTATCGCAGGAAATTTCGGAGGCAAAAAGGGTTTCCCATGACAGCTACCGAGGGTGGAAGAAACGTAAGTGCCCCCTTCCCAAACAAGGGGTTTAAAAGGACTCATTTTTCCCAGCTTTGAGCCTGTTGAATTAATGGTCAAGGGCGGGCTTTCCATATCTGTCCTGCAAAAGTTCGCAGTTTGTCTGGACTTGGAAAACCCCAAGACGCCCAGAGACGCAACGAAAGGGCGGGACTCCTATGTTAAAAACCAGGATGCCAGAACCCGGGAGAAACACCTAGTCCACCGGGGGGGAAGGTAAGCCTGCTGGGGATCCCCCTTCCCCTCCCCTCATCACCGGGGCCCCTCCTAGTACCCTCCCGGGTCCCTGAGCCCCAAACCCCGGCCCATTGACTGACATGCGCAAATTTTTTTTATATGCAAAAAAAGTGGGGAAAGTTAGTCCCACTTGTCCAACAAGCGGGGGAAAGTACTCCTATCCCCAACAGCCCCCCCCGAAACCCGGGCCCCTTCCATCAATCTTATAACGGGGGACTGCAGGAAGGGGAAAGCTTTAATCTTCAACCTGTCACTGTGGGCAAAAATTTCACCTTGGGTTTCCCAAAGGGGACAGTGGAGCAGACGGGTTTTGTTGTTTTCCAAAAGAGGGTTTGGATGCTAGAGATATTTTTTCCCGGGGAAAAGCCCATTTTCCCCTGACCGGTTTTTGGGGGGAGTCCGCTCGCAATACCAATGGCTAAAATTTTTTTTCCCGGGGACGGGGGAGGGGCCCCCAAAGGGGAAATTGAGGGAAGTGGGTGTTTTGCTACTATCCCCAAATTGGGTTTCCCCCTGGGTTTGGATCGGGGAGAAATTCGGGTAAATTTAAATTTCCAGCCCCCCCTCCGAAGGGCAACCCCACCCAACCCCAAATTTTAAAATGTTTCCCCCACCGAAAACGGTGAAAAGTTTTGGGGGAATTTCCCGGTTTGTAAAGGGAAATCTGACAGGGGATGTACCTCGAATAAATGACACTGATAGGGTTGTCTGTGAAAAAATGACTGTTCTTCTGTCACCCCTTTGTGACCCATAGCGGGATGCCTGCAAGCCTCACTTTGTGGTCGGCTGACCACCAAAGGGGCGAATCTTCTGCAAGATAAAATTTTGCAAGTATGGGGAAAGGGGTCTGCAGCCCCCCCCCAACCCCCTTCTGCTGACAGTCACAGCTCTCACAATTTCCTTTAAATCAATCACGGGGGCAAGGAGTTGACGGGCCCCAAACACCCCTCCCCCCTGGGGTCTGTTTTAATCACGGAGGGCATGGGGAACAGGGGGGCCCAAACCGAGTCTAAAAAATTTTGGGGGATCCCTGATAGTAGCCCCATTTATTTTGGGCCAGAAAACCCATGGGGAAAACCCGGGGACTACCCCTAGGTCCCCCCTCCTCCTATAAAGGACCTTCCCCAGAACCTGAGGGGGAAAAAGGGTCTTTGAACAAATTATTTTGTGATATTGGCTGTGACTCTGTTTGAATCTAACCCTTTTGGGGAAATGTACCCACACCGTTTTTAAGGCCTGCGTTTGAAACTCACCCTGTTGTGCGGGAAATTTTCGGTGTTTTAGGCTGGTTTTGGGCCGACATAAATTTTTACCTTCAGCTGTGTTGGGGCCCCCAGATTTTTCCCCCAGCCCACAGTTTCCTCTCGGAACCGAAATAAACCCTTTCCCTGACAAAACCCGCCTGTAATGGGGGCCCCCCAAAAAAACAAAGTTTTCTTCCTGACCCGGACTATTGGGGACAAAAATGTTTTAAACCCAAAGGGCCTGAGGGTGTATTTTCAACTTTTAAAAGAACAATGCTCAGGTATCCAAGCCTGGTGTGTATCTCAGACGGTTGTGGGCAATAATAATGTATCTAAGCCTAGGGTGTCCCCCCAGATGGAAATGTGGGGAGGGCCACCCCTGATCTTTTGGGTCCATGATACCAAACTCGGGGGAAATGTGTTTTGGGGCCCAAAGTTTGCATTTCGATCTTTTAAAAGGGAACAGTGGGGGGTGAAACCCAAAACCAGTTATGTTTTTCCTGCCTGCCCTGGGTTGAAACCAAACCCATGGGTGAAAAAGGGTTTGTTTCCTTTTCCAAGCGGGTTGGAAAAAACCCCCAAACTGGGGGATAATCTCTCCCAAGGGGAAATTCCCGGGGTCTGAAGGGGGTAAGATTTTGGGGACCCCAATCATAAAAGGTGATGTGCCCCCCACATGAAAAGTGTGAATGAAACCGCCCCCCGGGATTTCCCCCCAAACCCGAAATTTTATAGTTAGGTACAGAAAGGGCTTTGGGAGCGTGGAAATCCGATAGTCTTCTTTCCCCAGGGGGGTACGGAGGTGGAGGTTAGGCTCAGGGAGGGGGTTTGAGCCAGCCCCCCACCCCCACCCCAAAAAAGGGGAGGTTTTAATGTAGTACACGGGAAAAAAAATTTTTTCCGGGATTGTCATTAAACCGGGTTTTTAGGTGTGACCCCCCAACCCCCAAAAACCCCTCAGAATACCACCCCCCCCGGGGGAAAGGAATTTTGTGCCTTTTATTGTAAAAATTTAAACCCAGAAATTTTTCCTTTTTGGACAAGTATTTTCCCCGTGTGGTTACAACCCAGTGAAATATCTGTTTAACCCCCAAAATTTTTAATACAATTTTACGCCCTCTAACATACACAATCCCCACCCCAGAAAAAGTATAACAATTAACCTTTCCCCCCCCCCCCCCCAACCAAAAACCCACAAAATTTTCGGGAGGCCCTTGTCTTTTCCACAGGAAAAGGGCGCAGCCCCCGTAATTGCCCAAGTGGGATATTAAGCAACATCCCTCATAAAAAACCAAAGTCCACCCACGTCTTTTATATTTTCACCCGAAAAAAGAGTAGCTAAATATAGAGAGGGGGGGAAAAACCCGGGGCAGAGTTTTGGGCCTATAAAAAACATGGCCAAAACCCAAAACTGTGTTCATGCCTGGGGTTCAATTTTCTGAATTTAGCGTGTTTCCCCTTTTTTCCCTTTTCCAATACCACTTGGGTTTAAGGGCCGACACCTTTTAAAATGTGAAACTTTTGAGTTTTTTTCCCCCTTTTATTTTCAAAACTTTTATTGATTTCATAAGCCCTAGTCAATTTTTAGTTATTTTGTTTAGTAAGCATTTTTGAATTGTTTTTTTAAAAAATTTCCCCGTAACCGTTAAAATTTTTGTCACGGTCCATTTCCTTGAAGGAGGTAATTTTTTTTTTTTTAGCTGCTGGGGGAGCAGTTTAGGTGACCCTTAAGCATTTTTTTTTCGTGGTTTTTTAAAAATCTGTTAGGAAAAAAGATTTTTCCGGCCGGGTTCTTTTTTATTAATTTAAGGAAAGGGGGTTGGCCCCGAAAACTTTGGGGTGCTGGAATGTCTTGTGGTGCGATTTATGGGTTGATTCGCTACCTGAATTTAGGGGGTTGGGCGCAAGTGGGATAAATTTCCCCAAAAACAGTGGGCCCCCCGTCCGGTATTTGGGGAGTGTGGGACGTGGGCAGGGGCAGGGGAGGCCCTTTTTTGGAATTTTTTCTTGTTGGGGTGTTTTGTGACCTCTGGATGATTTTTTTGCTGTTTTTCCCTTTGGGGGAATTTTTGGGTGGTCGTCCCTTTCCCCCCCCGAAAGGTTCACCACAGTTTTTTATGTTTTCTCCCTTTATAGGGTTTTTCCTTTGGGCCCAAGGGTTTAGCGTGGGTTTTTCAACCCCTTTTTGTAGAAAATGTTTTGGGCCCGATTTTTTTTCTGTTTGGGTTTCCCGAATTTTTTTTGGGTCTCCCCCTATGTCCCAGCTTCTGAGGGTTTTTTGGTTTCTTCACTTTGTCCCGGCAGGGTTTTTTTCATTGTTTTCCCTTTCTTGAGGAATTTATTGAAACTCAGCTTCCCCAAAAAGTGTTTAAAAAAAGTTAATTGAGTTTTAAAAAAGGGGGGGAGGGGGGGAATTACTTTTTTTTAAACAGGGCCCGTGGTTTGATTACCTTTTCCCCCTTTAAAATAAAAGACCTTTAAAAAAAAAACGCATTTTGTGTTGGGTTTTTTTTTTTGTTTGTCTAAATTTTTTAAATTTTTTTGAAAGATCTGAAAACATTTAAATGTGACAAAAACCAGAAGATTAAGAAAACAGGAAGGGGCAAATACTTTTCAAATCCACTGTATTTAAAAACCAAAAAACCAACAATGGGAAGTACATTTTGAGTGACTTTGGGGTCAAAAGGGGTTTAAACCTTTTCCCCATTTCATGATAAATTTGGTTTTTCACTCCTTTTGCCCAGTTGGACAACCTCTATGGAAAAAATCTTTTTAAAAATACATATGAATATAGTTTCAAACTTCAAGCATTTAAAAAAACAAGGGGAAAAGTTTTCAAAAAAAATTAATAAACTTTCAAAAACTTTTGAAAAACAAAAAAATTTTTATTTTATTTGGGTGAATATAAAAACCTGAAGGATTTTCAGCATATACATCTTTTTGGGTTTCCCAAACCTAAAACCACTCTTGAACGAGTCCTCCTACCAAGGTCTATGAGAACTCACAAAAGAGCTGATGCGCACAGATAGTTGTGACATAGTACATAGTTTTTAAGTGCTTTAAAAAAAAATATCAAACCTCCAGTTTTTAAAAAAATTGCCTCAGTGTCCTACAGGAAGGCAAAAAAAAAAACATGATGTAGAAGCACATTGTTCTAATTTTAGGGAAAAAAAAACCCCTTTTCCCAAATCTAAATTGGGAAACGGGAAAAAAACTCAAAGGGTTTAAGACCCTCTCCCTAATCCTAGTCATTATATCTTGGAGACAAGGCACAACAGAAGAGTAATAGGGCTGTGCTTCAAGAATAATTTATAAATGCTAAATTCATGCCATCATTTCTTTAGAAAAACAAACTTCTTTATAAAGACAGGATCTCAGTTTGGCGCGTAAGAATGCACACTCCTAGGATTATTCTTCCAGGAAGGACCACCGGGCCCTGGAGGGGTTTTTTCCATTAAAACTTGTTATTTATTGCAGTAGTTTCAAAAAAACCCAAATTTATCCATTTTTCCTCTAGATAAAACCAAAGGGGGATTATTTATTGAAGCCCTTGCTTGATAAAAGTACCCTCTTTTGTTTATCAGTTTGCTTTGGGGGTCAATTCTGCATACCCAACGGGAAAAATAAAAAACTATAAAAGGTTAATTGTTTTGGTTTTGAGGTTTGCTTCCCCTGGGCTGTTAGGTTTAAATCATTGTTACAGCTTGGTTGTGTAAAATTACATCTGTGGAAAGAGAGATTAATATAATACTAAAGTACAATTCTACAGCATATCTTAACCGCTTAACCACCCTGGGGCTTTGTGGAAAGGGGGTTCGTGTTCTCTGTTGGCAGCAATGCCAAAAGATGTTGTTGCTTTCAGAGGTGGTTTGCAGCTCCCAACGCCACAACTGTGCCAGAATTATAGGCTCTGTGAATGGCAGGAACCAGTGGAAGAATCCAATCCCATTTTAACCATTTGATTGCCACAGTCCGTGACCGTGGCATAGTCAAATGGGATTCCCTGCTTCATCAGGTCACCACGATTCCTAGTAACAATATGATTATCACGTTTTCTTTCTACTGCTATTAAGACAAATCATTAATCTCAGGGAAAAAAGAGCTAAAAATTTTTTTAGTTTAACTAAGTGTTGGTGTACTGAAATGTTTTAAATAGTTTTGAGCGATTATAATCGACAAAGTTGAAATCGGCACGGTTTTTATGTTGATCAGATTTTTTTCGATCACGCGATAATTTAGGTGAAAATCTGTGCATAACTATTAATATCGCGCCATTTTCAGCGCTTCCTTTTCATTTTGGCGGACAGCAAATCAGCTTAGAGAATAGAGCAGGGTGAGCTGTGTTTTGCGACGTCATGACGGGATGTGTATGGTTGCGTTTGGGATGGAAAAACACATGACCCGTTTTTACATAGAACAGCCCTTCCTGTTCTGCATCAGTGTGTGTCAGTGTCTCATAGGAGTAGGACATGTGCTCGGTCTCTGTCCAAACAGCTCAGCGAAATTGTTCTATTTGTTCACACAGACAGCTATGCTTTTAGCTGTGAACATTAGAACTTAGGTAGATTAGAGATTTGCAGATTTTAGGTACTTTGTGTGAGAGTTTTAAAGGAGCATCTAGCGCTGTAAAGTCACAGGGGAGAGCGGGGGGAGGGGGGCGCGGGCGAACACAGACAAGCTCTTTAAAGGAGAGTGGATATTGTGCAGCCCAGACTTTGTTTAGACATTGCATTGCAATGGCTTTTTATTAACCGTTTTCTGGTGAAATCTTACTTGTATGTTGGGCAGCTTGAACTTATATTAGGATACAGACCCTTTTCTAGTAACTGCAGGTTATTTGATGGGTGCAATACTCCACTTTTATTATCCGTATACTTTTCAGATAGGTGTTTTTTCACTTTGGCGCAGTCCACTTTTTGATAGAGGCACCTTGCGCTTAAATTTGAATACAGCAATTTTGTAGTCACCGCAGGTCTATTTGATAGGTGCAAAACTCCACTTTTATTATCCGTATACATTTCAGATAGGTGTTTTTTCACTTTGACGCAGGCCAGCTTCATTCATATTGTTAAATTTGAATACAGCAATTTTGTAGTCACTGCCGGTGTATTTGATAGGTGCAAAAAATACCTTTTATTATCCGTATACATTTCAGATAGGTGTTTTTTTCACTTTGGCGCAGGCCAGCTTTGTTGATAGAGGCACCTTGCACTTAAATTTGAATACAGCAATGTTGTATTCACTGCCGGTATATTTGATAGGTGCAAAAATAACCTTTTATTATCCGTATACATTTCAGGTAGGTGTTTTTTCACTTTGACACAGGCCACTTTGTTGATAGAGGCACCTTGCACTAAAATTTTTATACAGCAATTGTGTTTTGATTTGAGGGATTTGAGAATAGCTGTGATTTGCCGTCTTTTAATAAGAGACTTTCCAAAACTCTTCCATACCAGTGATAGGAACCTCCTGTGGAAGTGGCAGTCTGAATGGACTCCTAGCAAGGTAACATGTTTTAGTGTAGGGACTCATCTGCTCTGGGAACCCCTTGACGTGTTGGGAGGTGAGCTTAATACAATCTTTGATCAAATACTGTAAACTAAGAGTCCCAGGTTTTTCATATTTTCCTTAGCTGTAAAGCATTTCCTATATTCCTATATAACTTGAGGTTTTACTTAGTCTTTAGTGTGGGCACTGATTTATGTATTAGATGTATGTTTATTACCTTTCAGTGTGCACCTATGCTTACGTTTTCAAAGTATATATTAGATGTGCACAGCCTTTTACATTTTGTAGGGCTATTTGGGAGATTGGGAATCTCATTGGCTTGCTGCACTCAGCCACCCCCTTTAAATCCGTGCAGGTTAATTCAATTGCAGGTTCCTATCACCCCCTGTGGAAGTGGCAGTCTGAATGGACTCCTAGCAAGGTAACATGTTTTAGTGTAGGGACTCACCTGCTCTGGGAAAACCCCCTTTACGTGTTTGGGAGGTGAGCTTAATAAATCTTTGATCAAATACTGTAAACTAAGAGTCCCAGGTTTTTTTTTCATTTCCTTAGCTGTAAAACAAATTTCTATATTCCTATATAACTTGAGGTTTTACTTAGTCTTTAGTGTGCCACTGATTTATGTATTAGATGTATGTCATTGCCTTTCAGTGTGCACATATGCTTTCGTTTTCTAAGTATATATTAGATGTGCACAGCCTTTTACATTTTGTAGTCTATTTGGGAGATGGCAATCTCATTGGCTTGCTGCACTCAGCCACCCCCTTTAAATCCGTGCAGGTTAATTCAATTGCAGGTTTCTATCACTCCTGTGGAAGTGGCAGTCTGAATGGACTCCTAGCAAGGTAACATGTTTTAGTGTAGGGACTCACCTGCTCTGGAACCCCTTGACGTGTTGGGAGGTGAGCTTAATACAATCTTTGATCAAATACTGTTAAACAAGAGTCCCAGGTTTTTCATATTTTCCTTAGCTGTAAAGCATTTCCTATATTCCCCATATAACTTGAGGTTTTACTTAGTCTTTAGTGTGCCACTGATTTATGTATTTTGATGTATGTCATTGCCTTTCAGTGGGGCACCTATGCTTACGTTTTCAAAGTATATATTAGATGTGCACAGGCTTTTACATTTTGTGATGATGATGATGACGACATTGCGGATGCATCGTGGTCTTTTCCGCAGAATTTGCTTGCGAGCGTTTCATCGCTGGACGAGGAGGAAGATGATGGGGTAGTGTCAATATGGGTCCCGCCTCAAAAAGGGAGAGGGCGGTCGCAGAAGTCCGCTGATATGATTCCGCCAGCCACGTTCAAGCGGAAACCCCCCTCCTCGCTTATTCGCCGTCAAAAAGGTCCAGGACCTCTCAAGCCTGGGCCTTCTTTGAGCAAGCTTTTGATTCAAACCCCGCGATGTCATATGCTGCCTTTGCCGTAAACGCATCAGTAGAGGCAAGAATTTAGGTGTTTAACCACCACCATCATGTCTAGTCACATGCAGCGAATGCATGATTTGAAATGGAGCATACACTTGGCCAAAAAAAGGCCACACCGATGCCCTGGCCCCCTTTCCCAACCACTGTCACACCCTCTGTCTCCGCCTCCTTCCTCCTCCGCCACCACCAAGCAATCCTCAGCTGCCCATGTCTCTCTGTGTTCATGATCATGGATCAAGCCTCCGCTTCAGCCTCCTCCATCGCCCGAGTACCACCCAGCACCACCAGAGACCCATCCTACCCTTCTCCTTCCACCAGTTGACGACCTGCATGCGTACACGTGGCCCATTCTAGCAGCCGCCTTCTGTCTTCCAGGTTTGGGAGCAGAAGAAACCCTTTAACCCAAACAATGAACAAACAAGATATTTGGGAAAATGGTCTTTATTTTGTGTTCCCTAACAATTTGAAAGCTATTCTTTGTATGCGAGACAACCTCTTTAACCCTTAAGGACGCCAGCCTGTATTAATTGGACCTTCCCTGACAACAGCCCTATTTTTGAAATCTGACATGTGCCAAATTATGTGAAAATACTTTTTGACAATTTTACATATTCATGTGATATCAGAGATTGTTTCTCGTGAACACATTGTGCTTTAAGTTAGTAAGAAATATTATCCATACAATCCTTGTCGTTTGTGAAAAATAATCAAAACTTCATGAAAATTTGCGGAACAATTTGCGATTTTGAAAGTTCACAAAATTATCTGCGTGCAAGACAGTAATTATTCACCACAAAATAGTTTATAACTAGCATCGTACCATCTTTCCACTATAGGTTGGCATCATTTTTTAAATGTCTTTTTTTTTTTACGAACAAAAAAAACGAAAAAAAAAAAAAAGAAGAGGAATAAAAAAAGAAAAAAAACCATTAGAGGGCTTAAGAAATTTAGTAGCATAATTCTCCCATTTTTCAAGAAAAATTGCAATATACATTTTTTAAGGGACCACTCCAGTACTGACATGGCTTTGAGGAGGGACCCTGCATGTTAGAGTACCCCCATAAGTGGACGCCATCCTGGAGAAACTAGAACCCCTTAACGTATTTACAACACTATTATAGGAATTTGATAACCCTTCAGATATTTCACAGAAATTAAAGCTAAATGGAGGTGAAATTCAGAATTTCACTTTTTTTGCAGATTTACAATATTTTCCCATTATTCACTGAATACTGTATAATGTGACCAGGTCAATGTCAACTTAATAATATCAATTCCCTCAGGTCTGGGGCCGATTTAAATAGATACCCATCATGTGGCCCTAGTGCATATTTGGCTCACGCCATAAGCCCCAGAATAGGAGGAGCACCTACTATGACCTCTGGGGTCTCATTTCACATACTGATTTTATCTAGGCGCCATTTAAGGTTTGGGCGACACCCTAAGGTGCCCTAAAACTAAATAAACACCCCTAAAATAGACGCATATTGGAAACTACCACAACAACCCTTAATGAATATACACGCAGGCGTGGCAGTGAGTATATAGAACACCCACAGATGATCACAAGTTTTTTTCAGCATAAGGCTGTGAAAAATAAAAAAGTTATTTTTCAATAATCTGCAATTTTAGCTTAAAATGATTTCATATATAACAAGGAATCCTGAAAAACTGTGTTGAGCAATTTTCTCCAAGTTCGTCCAATACCCTACATGTGGTGTAAACTGCTGTTTGGGCCGCATGACAGGGGCGTATAAGGGAGGGAGCGCTATTTGGCTTTTGAACGCAGATTTTTTGGTGGGTCCATGTCGCATTTGCCAAAGTCCCCAAAGTAGCAAAACAGGCAAACCTCCAGCAAGTCCGCCCCATTTTTATTCAACACCCTCAGGGAATCTCATCTAGGGGTGTACTGTGCATTTTGGATGCACAGGTGTTTCATAAGTTTTTTTTTAGCATTGGCATGAATATGTGGGGAAAACGCAGTTCGGTCCATTGTTTTTTGAGTTTTCAATTTACAGCATTCGCCGTGCAGTTTAAATGATGTGATAACTTTACTATGGGGTCGGGTAACAAATACAATGATAAGATTATTACAAATAGTTTTTTTCCTGTTTTAATTACTTTTACACAGTAGAAATACGTCATAAAAAATTGCGTTTTTTTATGTTTTTCCTATTCTGACGAGCGACAGGCCATAACTTTTTTATTTTGCTCGTTGCAGAGCGTCACTATGGCTTGTTTTTGCGCGCGTGGATGAGTTGCACGTTTTTCTATAGTACCACATTATGGGGTGCATATGATGCAAAGTTCAAAATACAGCAATCATTGTAGTGTTTTTATTTTTATTTCTTTATAGCGGTCACTTGTAGCGTGATAAATACATGGTCAGACCTCTACGTCAGCAGACAGGTCAATACGATTACATTTACACCGATAACCCAAACGTATATTTTTTTATGTTTTACTGCTTCTTATACAATAAAAACGACTCTTTATTCAATCAGGAAAAAACGTTTTTGCGCATCGCCAACAAGAACAGGTCTGAGAACCATCACACTTTTTAAATTTTTCTGTCTGCTTGGAGCTGTGTAGGGACTGTTCATTGTTGCGAGATGAGTCAGACCGTTTTATAATTAGTATCATTTCATGGGAGCACAAGGCTGTTTTGATCGCTTTTAAATCCATTATTTTGGAGACATGGTGAAAGAAAATACTGCCATCCTAGTACGTTGTTTATTTATTATTATTTTTTACGAGGGCTCACCCGTGCAGTATCCGTGATAAGTGTATAGCTTTACCTCTCTAGCGGTCTCTACGATTATAATATGGCGGATACCCTATTTATATAGTGTTTTTTTATGACATGAAACGCAACTTTAAAAAAAAAAAAAAAGAAAAGTGTTATTTTAGTGAGTAAAACAATATTTATCGCATCACGCTATCTTCTGAGGAGCTATAAATTTTTTTATTCTTCCGTATACAGAGCTGATATAAGAGACTTCTTTTTCGCGGGATGAACTGACCGTTTAATTGGGACACAACATTGCGTTTCTAGGAGTTTTTGATCAGCTTCTTTATTCCATTTATGTGACCAGCGGGATGTAACAATAATCTTAATTTCTGTCATGGGTAAACAGCGGGAAAAGGGCGTGTAACGTATTTTTATTTCATATTTTTCGCGTAGTTTTGTGTTTACCTTTTTTTTGTCACTTTTTTTAAAACTTTTATTTCACATTTTTTTATATACTATTTTCCGCCGCCGAACACCCCTAATCTATTGCTCATATTAAAAAGTTTGGCTTGCACCTGTTATACATTCTTTTTTGCTCAAATTACACCAGAAAACTGGCACAGCCCTAAGTTTTACAACACATAAAAATCTTAAACATAACCATTCATACATGTCAGCTCATTCATAGATCTCTCTTGCAATAGGACTCATGCTATAGCTGTTGCTAAGACTGCGGTTCCTATGACAACTGTCCCGGTCTACGATGCCGGGGCCATGCCCACAGGGCACGTCGAAAATGCATCGTGACGTCACAGACAACCCGGAAAGGGCCATTTCCTGCCTTCCGTGTTCTGTCTGTCAGAGGACAGGATCTGCACGGATCGTGCATCCCGTTCGCAGCTACGCAAGCCAGACAGAAGAACAGCAGGAGGAGCTATCTTCTCCTAGCGTCTCTCTAAGTATATTGGCGACCCTATTGGTCGCGATAATTAAGGACGTTTAACCCCCCGCCCCCCCTGGATCGATCCGGGGTCCGTGAGTACGGGTGGCGCCAGACGCTGCGGGATGTCATCTGCAATCATAAAGCATAGCAGATTCCCTCATAGCGTCACTACAGACGTATCCCATACGTCCACAGCAAATGCGCGTCTGAACACCCCAAACGACCTGGACGATGGATACTCAATAAGGCGTCCGTTAAGGTAGTCTAAAGTGTGCATACTGTGGTACAGAACATATAGTCTATACTTCCCAGATCAACTAAAGATGGTACGCAAAGAACTCCACTTCTTTTGCGGCACTTTTTAACTCTGGGCGGTGTGCATGCACGTTTGGGGTGCTCATGCTAGTGGTCCAGGACAGGGACAGCTATGTCCAGGCGGGGGAACAACAAAAATTTTGTGCTGCGAATAGACTCCTCTTCTGTGGCACTTTTTTTAACTCTTGGGTCTCAAGCAGGATTTGGGCTCATGCTGCGTACCAGGAACGGGATATTCAATCCCAGTTCAAGTAAAATTATGGTTACAAATCATACTGCCGATTCTGACACTCTTTAAACTTGGGGGTGATGCAAAGGTTAAGGGCATTGTTGAGGTGCAATGACAGGCGCGATAGTGAATGGTGTCGTGACTCTTTTTTCTCGTCAGGCCTTTATATAACCTAACGTATACTGCCATAAGATGTAGCACGTATCCACTTTGACTGTTTGTAGATGTTAATTCAGCTTCTCCAACCCTGTCATGGGTGTAAGTATGACGTGTTGTTCCTCTCCCATAGACTTAATTGTCATTCGGCGATAATCTATTATCAACTACGGAAATCGTCCTTGATTAATTGCCCGATATCGACTATCAGACCCATACGATAGTCTACGTAATCGCTATCACTAAGTTTTAACTCTTAGACAGTGATATGTATGAAAGTTGGCACCTGACATGAGGCCATTTCGAAAGTAGCTTTAAGGCAGAATAAACGCCAGAATGTATGTACCTGTTCTTCTGCAAGTCATACATACAGATGCATTGTAGTGCCAATATGACAAGTCTGGCTCAAGCAAAGCACATTTAACCTGGTCTGGCTGTTTTAACTGTTCTGCGCCTCTATTTGGTGTCAAAAAATCATAAATGTGTTTACTTCTATGAATGTGGTGCAAAACGCCGCCAGAACACCCCTAATCTTTGGCATATTAAAAAGTTTGGCGTGCACCAGTTCATACATTCTTTTTGGCTCAAATTACACCAGAAAACTGGCACAGCCCCATTCATACATGTCGCCCTTAATCCTTCTTGTTCTTGGTTCTTGGGGTTGCAGACAGACACCTTATTTTAAAGGGAATGTGTCATCTGAAAATTACATTGTATAAATCAAGTTTTTTTATGTTAACCATTTTTACGACTTCTTGGTGATGTTGCTCCTAATTTTCCATGTCTTTATCTATTAATAAAAATCCTGGAATCATACAGTTTTCACTTCGGTCACTAAGCAGAATAATAGGCAGACTCTTCCTGTTCTGTAGAGATCACTTCCCTGCAGTCTCCTCATTGCCACTACAGGCAGAATTACAATGAAAGGTGACCCCAATGTTTAGATGGCACACAAGCCATGATTTACAATAAGTGATGGTAAAAGCTCACCTCTTCCCCCTCACTGGACAGTGACTTCTGCACAGGTAACAGAGCATGCTCTTGACAATATACGTCAATATACATCATCAGACTATTGGTGTCTATGGTCAATGCGGCTGCTATAAGGCATATCTCAGGCAAGACAGCCACCCCCAAAAATAAAATTACAAAATCTAAATTACAAAATGTTTTTTATTAATGAAAAGATAGGAGATACAGTTCTTCTAAAATGTTTTCACACATTTTTATTATTTATCATTAAGAGTCAAATATATGATGAATGACCACTTTATTAGGGACCCTCTTCTAGTCGCAAGAAATTAATGATGGCACTTTGGACGACATGTATGAAACTTGGCGCATCAACATAATTTGTTGCAGCTTTTTATCAATATACAATGTGTAACGTATGGCCTCAGAGGAGGCAGAGTTGTAGTTGTCAACTAATCACTTGCCACTCAACCTAACCCTCTCATGCCCAACCTTGGCACATAGTCACAATGAAGTGGGGGAACCTTCAACTTCAATGGTGTTCTTACCCCCAAGGATGCACTCTATGATGGTGGTGGTAGTCCACTCCTGCTATGATATTGGTGGTGTTGTGGAGACACCCAACATGTTATGCAGGAAGCAGGAGGCAGATGAAGAGTTAACGTTGAAACCATAACTTGACCCTTTTATTTATCAGCAAGAATGACAAAACAGGCAATCTCATCTTCTATTAGATACATACACAACCTTTTGTTTTTTTTTTCTTCATTCTTTTTTCTTTTTAATTTTTTTGTTATACCTTTCTCTGCCTGCATTGCAGCTATAATCCATTAGAGGTCCCTTCTAAAATTATCTCTTATTTGGATGCAGTCTTGTCATCAAGGAGTTCTCTAACCCCAGGAGAACTGACATCCTATAGAAACTTTCCAGATAGACTTCAAGGGGTAGCAGAACGATCACAGAAAAACTGGATCTAGAGGGGTCAGGCCAGAGGCAACATTCTGGACACCATCTGCGCGGTAGGCCAGTGGGGAACTTCCTATGTACTGGCTCTTTTGTACACCTCCCTAGTGTACCTTGAACAGGTATCCTCCTTCTGCCTCTAGTCAGCAACTCCTTCCATAAAGTCCTAGATTTCTATTGCAGAGATCCATGGTTGATAAATAAGGCTATAGGCCTTCCCAGGTGCAGTTTGGAATGGGCCCAGGCTTCAAAGGGTTAGATTCACCCCTGCAGTCTGGCAATTGCTCCAGACTACAGGAACTTTGATATAGGAACTATCATCATTAGTATCTTACTGTGCAAAATAGCATTTGAGCATATTAACAGTGGTTCAGCATAAAATCATCCTTTAGTATACACAAATAGTTTACATATACAATGGGTTAAACTCCTGTATACTACAAATGCACCTGACTATATGAAAGCGATGTATGTGTGCTTATAAATGGCGGCGTAGGTTTAACGCCTAGCATATATAGTTGGTAGTAATGTGCCAAATGTATATAAATGAATTCCAGATTTTGACAATGGCTGCTGCATTCTATTCATTGAGTAGACACACTGCTAAATATTTGAACAATGAGCTTCTGTTCTTCTCTATATAGTTCAAAACATTTTTGAGAGTTGCTTTCTAATTAAAAAATGTATTGTTAATGATAAAATTATGTTGAAAATTTTATATTTTTATTTTTTTATCATTAAAATCTTACAAAATACTTTTTTGATACTTTTATATTATGTGTTAATTTGTGGTCAGAAAAATGTAGGTTAGTGGGTCAGTCTTTATTTGACAAACAGCAATAGCCAGCACACCACAGGTCTTGCTGAGACTTGTGGTGCAACATGCAAGATCATTGCCATAGTTTCTATTTACTGACAAGCTATTCTAACACCTTTTATTGTATCTCTGGCCTGCTATGATGTGTTTGTAATCACTAATAATATTATGTTAACGCCGTGAATACCCGATTAAGAACAGGATTTATGGTACATGCTGTATTTCATTAATTTCTATTTAAATGAATCTTAATTTTCAATTATATTGTTCTAACACATTTTGATGGGAGATCATTTTATTTTTTTTGGATATGATATAATTTATGAATATTTTATATTAATAATTATACTAAATATTTGTCTATATTAGTTAATTTTCTATACTTTTGATAAATTAACATAAATATACTTGTATTATTTAATGTATAAAGTTAAAAAATGAATGGCATATTTTTTTTGCCCTAATGGCAAATCTAGTTCTATTATGACAACTAAGGCTCAGGCAGGCCATCATTTGAAGTGCGGATCTGCCTGTTCGAATGCCAGTTATGTTATACTGTGTTGTGACATACCGCTAGAACGCCCCCACATGTTTTTTGTATTACAATGTGTCATATCTGGAAAAGCACAGAACTGCGCCCCAATTTGAGGTCACAGCAGACGTGCCATGCATAGTGAAAAAAGGCGGAACACTCACAGTGAAAATGACCTGTTCATACATGTTGCCCTAAATGTTGAAAACATTCTGCAGGAATATTTGTCCATCTGGAAAGAATAGCTTCTTACAGGTATCACTAATTAGGGATGCTCACACAATGGTATTTGCTTACGTTCGTGGTATCTATC
The DNA here is from genome assembly GCA_025379985.1 of Phyllomedusa bahiana. Classification (NCBI taxonomy): domain Eukaryota; kingdom Metazoa; phylum Chordata; class Amphibia; order Anura; family Hylidae; genus Phyllomedusa; species Phyllomedusa bahiana. The sequence goes on along the minus strand of JAODAL010011631.1, from coordinate 16,829 downwards.
AAGGTGTCATGATGAAAGGTATCCCAATGACATCCGTAACATACAGCCAGCGTGCCCCTACATGCGGACTCCACGTTATGCCTTCAATTTCCAACAAATATACGATTCTTATCGCCTTCGCAGGACACAGGCCTTTTATGATTCCACTGACTAAGAAACTGTATACCACCAAGAAATAGAGTCCACATTCTCTCTTGACAACCTCTTCTGACTCCTCTGAGTTGTTTGGTATCCACTGAATCCTTTTTGTTCTAAGTCTCTTCTTCTCTGCATCAACACCATCCTGATATACAATTGAAACAACAGCAGCGTTTCTAGAGAACCAAGCACAAAGTTTTTTTTAAATACTGGCTCTGGCTAATCTATCAGTTATGACTTTATCTTGTTCAAAGTCAGATTACTTGATTTTTCCTTTCTATTGGGATACACATGTCTAATTTCCATTCAGGGAAGCTCCAACCATGAAAGGGCTAGTGTTTCTAAAGTGTCCATTTAGGGCAGGTACTTGTTCCAATTGTAATAAAATGATCACCCTTCTGTGTGATTCAAAAACTGAAGGGTGAACAGATATGGGAGCCCCAGGCCAGCTGGTCGCATCTGCTACTACTATACCTCACTTCATTTTTATGGTATAATATTTTAATTAAATTAATTATACCCTATTATAACCATATGGTAAAATCAAACACCTTGTGGCGGTACACGGTGCAATTTATGCAACAAAACCATGAAAGCTTCGGTTTTTAGTGACACATCAAAAGAAAGAAAATATAATATACTACATTTCTTAAACTGTGATAGTCACCATGTTGTGTATACAATAGAATGCACTATATGTAACAAAAAATATATTGGAAGCACCACAAGAAAATTAAAAACCAGTATAGCGGAACACCTATATAACATTCAAAAAAATCAGAAATGATCAGGTATAGCCAGACATTTCATTGAGCATCATGATGGAAATTGTGCTGGATTTGCTTTTTATGCAATTGAACAGGTGGAAAAACCATATAGAGGAGGCAATTAGACACGAAAGGTGAGACATAGAGAGGCTTTTTGGATCTTGAACTTAGATACTAGATTCCCTAAGGGTTTTAATTATAGAACAGACCTACTTTACATTTATTAGTCCGTAATATATTGTGTTAGGCACATGTTTGTGCTTGGTGTAGACACATTTCCACCTTCGTGTGTTTCCTCTAAGTGGTTAAAATCCCACAGGATATGACGTAATATTTACCGTGATGTTTATTGGCTAAAGAATGTTTATAACTGGGATTCTCCCATTTTTATATTACTGTGACCTCGACCTCGACCCACCAGCTCGAAACGCGTCAGACCGAGTTGCACCCGGACTTTTAGCCTTGAGTACTGCTGTACTATTCTAGTTTGAATATTAAAGATTTCTCCTATCAAGCACTCCCGATCCGAATGTGATTGCTTCGCCTCAGCCAGGCGCCGCCTCCGTCCTTTTGTTTGTGCTTGTGTTGCCGCCAGAGCCGCGGAGGATTGAGGAATGCAGTAAAGCAGGAGATCGTCAGATGCACACAGATGATACGGCTGGAGTTTGAACTAGCAGGTGAGCCACTACATATGTTTCCTTTTATATGGTAAAATCAGCTAATACAAACGGAGCCACCCTATTCAATAATGCACTCCGTACTTACTCATTGTAAAGTCAGAAAAGCCAAACATACCATACTATTATCAGGTACACACCTTTTCCATCTCATTAACAAATACAGATATATACAGAAGCTCCAAAAAGAGAGGAAACCAAAGTCTAAATATAAATGCGCATTTATAACCAAATAAAACATTGTATAACTTCAAATTGTTCTATGCACATAATCAGCGGTGAAACAATGTTATAGTTTCTCTGCTAACTGCAGTCTGCATTTCATCTGTTTTGCCGACACATTGTGTCACAATCTAATTTTCTGTAGTGGGAATATTAATTAAAATCTACTGCCCTCACTCACTGACAAACGATATCACATACATCTATAAGTGCCTAGAAACGTCTTCCTTTCTTCTGCAGCTAAACAGAAAGTTAGTTAATCAGTTGAGGAGAAAAATAATTAGAGGAGGCCTCATTAACATCCATTATTTTCTGCTATTTTAACACCTGTAGAATGAAAATTAGCAATAGAACAAGAGGATACTCTATATAACACATATACAGTACACAAGTATGTGTACACCAAAGATATGTTTTCAGCTTGAAACACTATGATTGTGTGATTTGACCCATGATCAAGGTAAAGCCTAACTCCACTGCAACAAGAAGTCCTTCAATTATAGTATTATAGCTACTATACCTTTAACAACTAAAGGCCACATGTATGAAAACTGTCTAGGTCTAAAATTCACTTTTTTGCCCATAGCAACCAATCAGAGCACCCCTTTAATTTTTCCAGTGCACTATATGAAATGAAAGGGACATTCTGATTGGTTCCTATGGCAACAAAGTGAATTTTAGACCTAGACAGTTTTCATACATGTGGCCCTAACTCTCTAAAATTCAGTTTATAATCTCATTTATTTTCGTACACCAGGCTTAAACTGAAGACCATGAGTAGGATGCAGCAAATGTATTAAGAGGTGCACACTTCTCAAAACACTTGGGGTGAGATGTCCCATTAGGGATGCACCATTTTTTGGGTGTATTTTGTGCCAAAAAACTGTTCACGTCCTATTCTCTGTATAAAAGAACTGTAGTACATCAAAACTAGGCACATTATACGCCAGGTACGATACATTTGAATGCACCTAAAGTAGCACGCATCAAATATGCTATCAATGATATGCAATTCGCCTACATTTTGCTATCTGTCTAGATTAGGCGCATCAATTATACTATGCAAGGTATACAAGATGCCAGACTTTTGACAGGTTCATTTATTCAGGCGCACTATGCACTCATTTAATGCGCCTTAAAATTGGCGAGGCGGCGCCTGTTTTCTGACATGTCACCCTTGGTGTATCTTTGGCTGTCTTCAAATTTCTGCTACGGTAGAATTCACACCAATTTCTGGCCTTGCCTAAAACTTAGACCCTTACACTTTTTTGAAAGTGCTGTGAAGGGTACAAGAATTAAAAATGAACATTTTTACAAAGAATGTATGCGTCAAAATTTACAATACAAAGAGTTCTAGGCATGACCACGCAAGACCCCTTTCAGTAAATATTACCCAAAGGGTTTGAGCCTAGAATCTATCATGGAATATACCAAAAGCTTGTGTTCTTTTTGAACATTTCATTTTGCATTTAGTTGACAGATAGACAAATAGAAACTTATATAATTTCAAAGCAAAGATGTGCCAGATGTCAGGGGTGCCCTAATCTGTCCCTGGCTTACCCTGCCTAAAGCAGGGAAACCGCTCTGAAAAGAGTGACTCCGCATTGGGACCTACCTTGAACAAACCCTGGTCTTAAACAGGGAGCAGACAGACAAAATACAAAAGACAAACAGGACACAGAGAAAACAGAAAATAAACGGGAATGAACTTCAGACGAGCTAAGGTCAAGCCTAGAGAGAACACAGTGCAAAATCACTAAACAGAAGAGTAACCAAGAAACAAGCCAAAGTCCAGAACCAGAGACAAAACCTACTAAATAGCAAACAAAAATGAACATAGCAGCACACTGCCAATGCCAAGACACAGACAAACATTGATAATACAAATTATTTTAATTGTATCTATTGTACATGAAACTCTGAGGTTCCTAGCACACAATTTGATTAAATCATGAGAGCTCATCCACCAGTGGATGGTGACCTCGTTTCAATTGGGACCTATGCTACACAGATTTGTTTCTCTTTGGGTGCCATAACCAGTACCTCTATACTTTTTAGAGCAATCGAGTTCCAGCAATACTTTGTTCAGAATCAAAATAGCCTCAAATGGATGAGTGGACTCTAGGACCAAAATGGAGACAGCCCTCTACCATGCATTCATTCCAAAAACAAAGAGAAACTCCAAACAATGTGAAATAAACTGCACCCATGCACACTTCCATGGCTGAAATACAGATGCAAACACATAAAAGAACGACACAGCAGAACACTGCAAACAACTGTTCATATTTTTTTTTTTTGCTGATTTCCCTGGTAACTGGGGCTGATATATACATAACAAAATCAGCAAATAAAAGATAAGACAAAAAAATGTAAACAATGTGTAACAAATAAAATAAAAACACAAGAAAATAAAAACATAAAACAAACCTGACAGCCCAAATTGCAACTTTTAGTCCTGCCTTCAACAACCCTAAAACTTTAGATCAACTATAAATGTCCATAATGGAAAAGTGACTAGGTTACAAAATTTATTTTAACATCACTTTAAAAGTAAAAAAATTTGAAAAACTATTTTTTTCTTATCATTTTCCCTGTTAGTATAAAAAATATGTTTCTGCATTACTGGCTAAAAAATAAAGCCTTATATACTTGTAGATCACATAAGAGGTGAAAAAAATGAGTAGAGTAATGCAAGAAAGCATTATAGTGTTCGAAACTGCGAGTTCTAAAGAAAATTAAAATGTGCCTGGTCAGGCAGGAGGGTAAGAGGGTTAGAGGGGGATCAGGGACCGGTTAATAATGATGCACTGCGTTATTGTAGTTGCTGTTAAGAGGTTGAAGTTCAGCTATAAGAGGTCAGCAGTGAAGCAGAGCCATGCAGCGGCAGGCAAAGGCTAGGAACAACAGGCTTAGTGTTGAAAACTACTGACAAACTGGAGAAGTGAGAGAAGGAGAAAGGTGCAGAGTTAAGAGAGAGACCTGATAGCCAACCCGAAGTGTTAAGAGAGGGAAAGAGACAAGTGACACATGCTAACATTCCTGGTGGTAGTCAGGCTACTGGGAGGCTTTGGCTAGGATAGCTGTGGAAAGCACACAGTAGGGCCTGTAGCGGTAATTGGGAGTAAAGGCCCAGATACGTTTAGAGTAGAGGAGACCCTTCTCCTGAAGAGAATTGTATGAAAGGCTGAGGCTGGAGAAGTTCAAAGAGATGGAATAGTCAAGTTGTGCACCTGTAACTTCTCTCTGATCCTGGAACTTTGAAACAGAAAGTGATTGTATAAACTGAGAACCATGATTAAAGCCTGCCAAGACCTCCAAGCTGCAGTCTTTGCTGTTACTTCCTTGCCTGCGCACTATGGGCGACATGTATGAATGGGGCTGCGGGCAGAAGTCTGGCGTCTTTTCAGTCCAACATCCAGAGCAGCCCCATTCACAAACGTATGCCAATATCAGGTGCATTACAGAGCGCCCGCGACTGATTTTGGGGGGTGTACGGGAGGCGGGGCGCACTAGAACTGTAATAAGCTACAGATTTATAGCTTCGCTACAGCAATTCCAGGCACATTACTGCTGAAACGGGAAAACCACTTTCAAAATGGTTTACCTGAGCCGGAGTTGTCGTTTGTGTGCTAAGATGTGCCTGATTTATGACACGCAGTAGTCATAAATCAGGCGCATTCTACACTATTTATATGCTCAGAAAAATTGGCGTTTAAGCGCTATAAATCATACATGTCGCCCTATATATCCCTGCTCACCACCAGTAGTCTTACTAGAAGCCCTCACATTTGCACACCTGCCACCTCTCACCTGGCTGTACCTGCCTCTGGTAGTGTCTCTGCAGTAGCCCCTTATATTCTCATGACAGATAAGTGTGATTGGAGGATAAGAAGCTTAATATTATAATGCACATTTAAGGTGACATGTATGAACTTGTCGGCAATTCGCCAGACAGAATATCCACATTGAGCATCGTTCCTTCTAGATCCCTGGCTGCCGTGGAGTGCAACTGAACAGGATGGTGACTGATACCTGCTAAGAGAGGAGAGATTAATTTGCTGGGTCACTGCAGTTGGAAAAGGAGGTGCAGAGACAGAGTGGACGTCGTGCCGAATACAGTTGCGGAGAGGAGTGACCGCCATCTTTGCTACCGAACTCTGACAGAGGGGCCCCTCAGCCAGGAACTGTGACCGGTTGCTAGTCCAAAGCAGACCCGGGTCAGTAAGCGTGCATGCCAGCCTATTTGGGGCTGTTATCAGGCCTGTAGTTAGATTAGGTAGGGCCTCAGTCTGTCAGGCACAAGCAATCATCCAGGAACAGTACCAGTGTGGGACATTGAATTAAGCCTTACAATGGTGCTGTCAGCTCTGCAGCATGCTTGGCTAATATAATTGTATTGTCATCTGTGTTCTGGGAATAGTGGGTATAGTTGATAAGTTTGTAAGTTGTGCTACACTGCGATTCCTTGAGACGCACCCCCACACAATTGTTTATGATTCTAATGGTATTAATAGGTAAATAGCATTCGGGCTGTCAGAGTCTGCTGATAGGTAAAGTTATTGTGTTTCCAGAGAACATATTTGTGGTGCCATGCTGTGCAGCACAGGGGTCTTGGCTCACACTTCTGTGCATGTAATTTCAGGGTTCCTGAGTACACTCGTTTGCATAATTCAGTAACTCAGAAGTTGGTTTGAACTGGTGTTGGAGTCGCTTTCCTCGTTTGTAACTTCGCTATTGTCTGGGGTGTCCACCCAGTACATGGCTTACAGCTACAACATTTTTTTTTACTCAAAGCACATCAGAAAACTGTTGCAGCCCCATTCATACATGTCACCCTTAGTGCCTACATAATGCTTACATTTTCACAGGCCCTCTTTCCCCTCCCCTCACCTCCCCCCCTCCCCCCGCCTGCTCTATCACTAAACAAAAACCACTTTTCTCCTTCTTCCTCATCTGACAACTACTCCTTAGTGTATGGGAGAATTATGCTGCACATTGATGGCCACAACTAGTAAAACCAGTCTCATTGACAGTTTTACAGTACAGGAGGTTAATGAACACTAAATGTCCTCCCAGCTGTCAGGACCTTCAAGACTCAGGACAGTGTAAGGAGGACCCTGGGGAAGTATTAATGTTTGTAGGAAAAAGTCTAGTGCAAATTTAGTTGTTAAAAATAGCTCTAGTTATATTAAATATTAAATCGTGATTAATAGTAATGTAGCCTGGCATGATGTTCCTGTTGCCGAGCTTCTTCCTTGCCTGCTTTCCTGCTGCAGATTCTCCCTTAGTTTTCTATAAATTCACAGACTGTTATGTATGTTTTCTGCTTCCACTTCTCCACCCTTTCTATTCTTCCTACAGCTTTTCTTTGAGCCACAATTGTAATTTTCAGCTTTCACAATCTGTACTGATGATACCCAATTGTATAAATCCTCAGTGGATTTTATTTTTCACTCTTAAGAACTCTAGCTATCTCTAACCTGTATTTGCGTTCTTGTCATCTCTGTTGTTTTTAGGGACAACTCTTAAAACTTCCACTCAAACTTTCAGAAAGTATCACTTTCAGTCCCACATTACAAGGTTTGCAGGAGATGAGATGGCAACATACCATATTCCATTAATTATCCGTGTGATTCAAAATCGGAATGCATGCTGAAGATAGAAAGACTTTCAGAATTCTGCCTTATGTATGTGGAAGGTCGATGCTTTAATGTTTGCAGCGTGACAAGAGTCTAAATGGCGCTGATTGAAGATCATTCCTCTCTGCCAGCAGGATGGGAAAATTTACTCAAACTTTCCAGGATCCCTAGAGCAGAGCTCAGAAATCCACATTTGTAATGCGGCAGATTCTCCACGCCAACAGTGCATGAGCTGGATAAGGTTCGGATTTAGGAAGGGGGGGGGGCTCGTAAATCTCTGTGTCTTCTGCTACGCTAGATTTTTTTCCATAAGACTTGTCAGCATCTTTTGTGTAAATTAGATTGTGTCTGTGAGAAATATGCTTTCGTTAACTGTTTGCAAAGCTCACAATTTCAAGGCCCAATTTAGATGGTCATAGAAGGCGGGTGGTATTGAAGGTTTCTTCTCTTGTTAACTTAAAACATATTCATAAAAATAAATTTCTCTTAATTGCTTGAAAAAATACTAAACTGAAACATACTTTACACCACCATAGTAGGAACTTCAGTCCTACACCTGATCCTAAAGTAATATATGTATTCATGGGAGCAGAATACATATGCATGTAATACTTTTCAGTTTTTTAATTTGCAAAAAATTTAAAAAACATGTATCATTTTCTTTACACTTCACAAATACTTGTTACTTTGTGTGTTCTGTCACATAAAATATCAATAAAGTACATTTAGGGCAACATGTATGAATCCTGGCACTGACAGGCCAGTTCTAAATAGCTTTAAGGTAGTGTAGAATACACCAGAATGTATGAACCTGTTCTTCTGCAGTTCATACATACAGGCGCAGTCTAGTGCCAATACCACAAGTCTGGCTCAGGCACCATCTTTATCCAGGTCTGGCTGTTCTAACTGTTCTGCTCCTAGATTCAAAGAATCATAAATGTGTCTATGTCTATGAATGTGGTGCGATGCCCCCAGAAGGCCCCTAATCTTTGACGTGCTAAAAAGTGTCTTTGGCGCATTACAAAGAGACTTATTGCGGCAAAGTTTGGAGTGCGCCTGTTTATACATTCTTTTTCTCTCAAAGTACACCAGAAAAATGTTGTAGCCCTGTTAATACAAATCGCCCTTATGGTCCGTCTACATTGCAGTTTATTGGTTGGATTTTCAGACAGTTTGTGGATTTGGAAATCGTCTGAAAACTGACAAGAAACCATCCCCTAGACTTTAATAGAAAATTTGTTCAGTAGCATATAACATTAAACGGATTTACAGCCGGACGGCTTTTCAGCAGCCGACGTTCCGAAAAACTTGGAACATGCACAATCTTCCGCTCAGATTTCGGGTGGAAGCTGTGCAATTCAATGGTTATGGGGGATGGGTAAATCTGAAAACTGCAGACAAAACCGTCCCCCAAAACCTTTTAAAAACGATAAAATACCGTCAAGATTCTTAAACAGAATCTGACTGACACTTTACATATGTCATGTGGACGTACCTTTAAGTTTGTGGCTGTAATTTTTATAAAAGAGAAATAGTTTGAGTGTTATGAATACTTTTGCAACCCACTGTATATTTCTCTCTGTGAACACTACAGCATTTCTAATATAAAACCCTGGTTAAGGTATATCAAGTCATTGAATTTTAATATCTGGGTTGTCCATTGTAATGAAGGGTGCATTTATAGAACTAATACTCACATGGAACAGACTATTAATGAAAAAAGCTCAAGCATTGACCCAAGTCAAATGCTGTAAGTTGCAATGCTATATAATTTACTGAGTATGGTAATACCATTCCACATAAGAGATGCAATATAAAAGACATCGACATAGTGATGTAGTCTGGATGAACGGAATATCTATGTAATATAGGCCTGGTTTTTAAATTGCTATCAAGGATCATATTCTAGTTCTCTCTAATTGCCTCACTAGAAGTGATCATAAGATTGTCTTGTCTATATGAATTGCATCAAATAATTTCCCTTGTAAATGTAATAAAAAGTGCATGGTTCCGTAATATTCTGCACATTAAAGTGAGAATCAAGGCAAAAAATGAAAATTCTTCCACAGTTGGACGCCTCTACAAGTTTTAGATTTGACTTCTCTCTGAAGCTTGACACTAAGGTGAGGTCTCCCTGATATGCCATGGCTGTTTTTTTTTTCACACCATTGAAGTCACGTTCCTTCTTCTACTTTTTTTTTTCTTTTTCTGCAATGTACCACCATGGGGGCGCTTGTTGCACTGGATGTGGTATACAACATTACTGTAGGTTCAGTAATAAGAATCTATGATAATGAAAATATTTTTATGCTTTTCTCTTGTTGGTTTTTGGATGTGCCTGCATTGACAGTACATCCGAATAACTGCCTACTAGTGGGAAATCACTTTTTACCTACAGTGCACTCTGAACCCATTAATGTCTAAGGATAGGTTTATTTGGCACTAAAGTGAATGTACACAATATTGATGCTGGATTCTTGACTCATGAGATCCATGATCCATGAGTTTGAGCTTATACAACTCTGTGACATCAAAACTATAATTTCACAGATAATATCCCTATAACCTAAACTGAAGTTGCAAATAAGTCAAATAAGTGAAAGTTGATCAAACCCACAGGTATTAAGAGAATCAGCCAACTACTTTATGTTTATGGGAACCTGTTCAATTCCCTTCCATGGAAGTTAATGGACAGGACTGGGCATTCTGAATTTGTTGCTGCCACATGTGCCTGATGTCAGCTTAATCCACTGCTTCATTGAAATAAGCATGCATTGTTGGCCTAGCTAAGTGTGCATGATGACAGTGGAAATGGCAGAAATAATGGCCAGACAAATAGGTCTTAAACCCTTAAGCCCCAGGCCTAAATGGGCTTAATGACCAGGTACATTGTTTAGTTTTTGCCTCCCTCTATTTCAACAGTCATCATTTTTTTTTTCAGTGATGCAGTTACTGCAGAATTAAAAAAAAAATTGTTTTGCCATGTGAACATAAAAAATGTTTTTTTTTTACACCGTTTATACTTTCACAGTAAATAACCCGTTAGATTAATATTATAGGTCATTACAGTCGTATGTATACCTAATATGTGTAGGTTTTTTGTGTGTAATGTGTGTATTTTATTAAATATTTATTTTTATTTTATTAAATTTTTTTCTACATGTTTTTTACTTTTTATTTTAAATCCCAGTAAGGGATAACTATTTTACACTTTTTTCTCACCCTTTAGCTGATTGTTGTCCTGGTTAGTAAGGGTGCTTTCACACAGTGTGTTTTTTGGTGCGTTTTTTTTTTTTTTTTGCAGAAATACACAGTAATTAATGATGTGTATTTATGCAAAAAACGCACCAAAAAAGCACATGTGAAAGCACCCTAAGTTTCGTTTCTCTATAAATGCAAATAAGTACTACTTTAACCTGGGAAATGGAGTGGTGAATCTCTTTGCAGTGTGGATTTGGACACAAATTATTCCCATTTCTCTTTTATTGTGCATCATGGACTTCATATGCTTTTCGAAAACATCTGCAAAATGGACTTCCCATTTAAATCGATGAAAAGTGGAAATTGGATGTGAAATTGGATTTTTACATACATTCCGGGCTGGAATCTCTAAAAATGTAAACGATTTGCCAGCAGCTCCAAAAATAAAATCCAAATGCCTTTATTATAAATCCGTTAAAAGAACGAGGACATGAAGACCAAAATGTGGTGGCTTGACACGCTGACACGTTTCGGGCTATACAGAGCCCTTAGTCTGTATAGCCCGAAACGCGTCAGCGTGTCAAGCCACCACATTTTGGTCTTCATGTCCTCGTTCTTTTAACGGATTTATAATAAAGGCATTTGGATTTTATTTTTGGAGCTGCTGGCAATTCGTTTACATTTTTGGTGCTATCTCTGTGTATGTTCTCCAGACTACAGCCGTGCAGCCCTTACATCTGGATATGGTGAGCTGGCATTTCTTTTTTCTTGCGGGCTGGAATCTGTCTGAATCCACATCTAAATCTGACCTGTGAACATACCTGTAGATTTGCACCATCTGATTAGAACCTTATTAGAGAGCACATACTGCCTACAGACTATTGAGATCACATAGACATCACAGAACGATAGAAATAGTGGTCTTTTTGTTGTTCCCTCCTATGTAGCAAGTTTAGGAAGCGGATGAGTTATTTTATGAATACTGCTTGACTGGTTATGATGTCCAGCAATGTCCCATAGTATATGTATCTGCTTCTAGGTTCTTTTACTTTTGCATAGTGCGGTCCTTTCCCAGTGTTCTTCGTATTGACAGGCAGCTTTGCACAGTAGTGGATTCTTGAGCTTGCTGTTATTAAACCAATTGTAATAAAAATAAAACCAGCAGTTTTCAGTCAGTAAATGAGCACGATCACAGAGCGCATGTAAATAGCCCAATTAAGTAGTTAGAAAACAAGACACTGCCATGTGTCATCAATCAGCCATAGTCAGATAGAAGAGCCATCTGGGAGCGCAAATAATCTTTTCAATCCAAGCTTGCTCTGCAATCCTCCAGGGACAGGAAGGAGATGAGAGAAGCACTACAATCTTTAGAAAAAGAGCTGGTAATGTTCTACCTTAGAGCACATTCACATGTTTTGCTGCATCTTGGTCACTGTGGCGTATGCACATGCAAGAAGAAGCCGATTTCTGTGTCAACTCTCCTGTACAGTACAAATGCCTTAAAGGGGTTTTGCCACACAGTAAAATTGACGTGGAAAGTTTGTAAATTAAATAATAAACATTTTCATCATTTATCATTATTAAAAATTCTGCACCGCTTTTGTTTTAGCTGCTCCTTTAGTGATCCATTGTTTACAGCTCGTCTCCATGGGATACGACCAGGGCTGTGATCTCCTCACTCCTGGTCGCACATGCCCAGACACCACCTCTTCTCTCAGGCAGCTACTGAGTGTTCAAACTCCAGGTGCTGTCATTCTACTCCTGTCCTCTGTACTCATTAGTAATTAGTCAAAGAGTGCAAATAAATAAATAAAAAAAAACCTCAATCAGGTTTGTGCATTAATAAAAAGAAATAAAATCCACAGGTTTGGTTCCTGCAGGGATTTGAACCGAGGACCCGTGTGCCTGAAGACAAAAGTTTTACCTCTGAGCTACAATGTAGCTACTTACAGTTCTTTACATAAACAGACCTTTCTTTGACTAAAGAGAGGAAAGGCTTGGTAACGTCATCCTGCAGGGTCACATGATATGCAATTTAAACAAATCACACACGCCCCCTTCTGAGCACACAGAGCTGAAGATGCAGGAGGTATGAAATGAGATCGTGGCAAAACCCCTTTAAAGGGGCTTTCTCGTCTGGCTATTTCACTTCCTGTTTAGGCTGTGGATGGTTCTATAGCAATGATTGATATATCAGCTCTATTATTCCTAGCTGAGCCTGTTACATTGGTAATGGAAATGTTTTTCAAAGCGGAACAAAAGGCTACAGAGCTCTAGCGGGTTAGAGTGTGTCAGTAAGAAACATAAAAAAGCTTTTGTGCCACTTAAAGATACGGCAGGGAGTGATGTCACTGTCCTAAACAACTGCTAGAACACCAAGGTCGGTAACCCATTGAAACTTGTTTAAACAAATAGGCAATAAGAACAGAAATGTATTTGGTAATTGCCTTTATTTACCTTTCTACATGATTAAAGCCAATCAATGTAGTGCCTCCTTAAGGCAAGGTGGAAAAGCAGAGTGACGGGTAAGCAGGGGCGTAACTTTGGTTCAAAAAGTGGGGGGGACCAATTTTCCCTTATCTTCATATCCCTCCCTCCTTCACTGGCCTTCCCTTTTACTTCCCCTCCCTTCCCTTCTCTCTCCTCCTCTCCCTGCAGTGAAGCGGCCCCCTTCTACCCCAGATAGGAGGTCTGAGTGAGTGCTGTGAGCTCCCCCAGTAGGTACAGGCGGAGTCCTTAAGGCAAACACTTTTTGTGCAATCCGTAACATTATGAGTAGCTCTCTAATTACTGAGGTTTAGAGCCGGACTAGGACTAAAAAGCAGCCCTGGCAATGATACCGAACCACCCCACCTACAATATTACCCCTCTACATGGAAATAAAAAATGTTGTGCAATGCAGAAAATTTCGCTTTACCCATCCCTTCCCCCATCACTACTCCATTAAATTTGTAATACACACAACAGAATGAGGAAAATAAAAGAACCCAATTTCACTGTACCCCTAGGAATCACTTATGTCACATACTGTACCCCAAAATGTATTTTATTACATACCACACACCAGAAATGACATCATTCACTGCACCCCAGATATTAATTATATTACACATGGGAGCCACATAAATTACATTACTAACTGCACTTTAGAAATGAATTACATTACACACAGTACCCCAGAGATTACATTACTTATTGTAGTCCAGAGATTACATCACACCATACCCCAGAGATTACATTACATATTGTACCCCAGAGATTACATTACACACCAAACCCCAGAGATTACTACATTACTCACTGTAATTCAGAGATTACTACATTACTCCCTGTACTCCAGAGATTACATTACACACTGTGCGCCCGAGATTACATTACACACCGTACCCCAGAGATTACATTACACCATTTCTCAGAGATTATTACATTAGACACCGTACCGCAGAGATTACATTACACACTGTACAACAGAGATTATATTACTTATTGTAGTCCAGAGATTACATCACACCATACCCCAGAGATTACATTACATATTGTACCCCAGAGATTACATTACACACCAAACCCCAGAGATTACTACATTACACACTGTACCCCAGAGACTACATTAGACAAGGTACCCCGGCAATTGTGTGTGTATATATACATATATTGAACACAGACACACTACACATTTATGGTGAGTTTACATGATGGTTTTTCGGTACTGAAAGTGTTGTTTGCTTGTTGCAAATTCGACGATTGCAAACAAAGAATTCAGATGAGCAAACGACCCAGACTGCTCGAGACAGATTTCTGCCTCCTATCCATTAGTGCTGTTAGTGCAGAAAATGCCTCAAAGAATTCTGTGTAGGCGCTGACAGGACACGTCGAAAAAGCTCAAGTAAAATCAGTGTCATCAAAACAACGACATTGATTTTACATAGGGTATAATGTAAATCAGTTTCCTGTTGGATTGGACGCAGGTTTTGAGGCAGATCGAGAACTGAATCCATTCCAGAATCAGCATAGATCTTTTCTGCATGAATGCACCCTTAAGGTATGTTCACACGGCATATAGCAGGGCATACTGTGTGCTGTGCAATATGCTGGGTATTTTAGAAGTACGCGTTGGCCAGTATGAACATCTAAAATGCATCGGGGCTGGCCCCATTCACTTTCATTTTCCCCAGTGCGTAAGTGCAGGGAAGACGTGACATGGCTAGACACATGGCTGTACTTACAGTATATACACATCTCACATATAGGTACATAGGGGTAGGGTAGGGTACTCACATGCACACACAACGCCTAGCACCCTTGTCCACTCCATGTCTCCTGTGGTCTGGTGCAGTTGGCATTCGTTAGGAGCTTCCCTTCTTCTCTGAGGGCTGAGCATAGGGGAAGTGGTATACAATGGGAGGGAAAGATACAGCCCCAGATACAGAGTGTGCTGGACTGTGAGCAGCGTTCTGATTGGTGAAGCAGCCCCTGCTGACTCCTGCTCTACCAATCAGTGCTGCTCTCATTCTGCACTGACACTTGGGGCTGCTACCTACTCTGTCTCCCCAAGATGCACAGAAATATAGGAGGCAAAGTGTTAACTTCTTCCTCCTCTGTGCTCTGCTCTCCACACTTACAGTATTCTCATGCTTACATATGTATTATTTTTTATTGAAGTAGCTAAAAAGTGGGGGGAACCGCCCCCCACCCAGAAAAAAGTGGGGGGGACCAGTCCCCTTCGTACCCCCCTAAAGTTACACCTATGCGTGTAAGTGTTGTCTGCTCTGGGATGGAGCGAGAGCTTTCTGTGTCTTGGTGCAGTCAAAGCATGGTACTGTTTATATACTGTTTTACATGATGCGGGTAGCAGGTGTCAGTTTGTGGCACATAGCTGAATATTGACTATAGAGATAATTGATTCTAACGAAATGGAATTTGTTTAGAATTTCAGGAAAACTTCTATTCTGAACGAAGTCGAAGTTTGGGGTGAGTTGCGGGAACGAAGCGTGTTTTTGATTGATAAAATGGCTGCGAGCACATGGCGTTACATGGGGCAAAGAAGTCTGGGAGGAAGAAAGGCGTAGCCTATATGACATGTGCAGAGATTAAGCCAATCAGAGACTGGCGGGATTCTGTGACGTCACCGCACTATATAAGTCCGGGCGCCATGCTCGCTCCTCACACTCCTCTCACTGTACTGTGTAGGGAAGCTGCTCCTGCTGCCGCCGCTGCTGCTTATGATATCTCATACTAAAGAACTCACTTTTATACAGCGATTTTTTGGGGGGTGTCACAGCTTGTCTCAGAGACTGCTTCTCTTACGTTCTAATTCTGATTTTGTAGGATATTGGAACTGAAGTCCAGTGTGCGTCTAATGCAGCTGCATATACATTTTAATGCTATCTACTCAGTTCTTCAGCACATTGAATAGTCAAGGGTTATCTAAGCCTGTTCCTGTTGTATTCATTTAAAGAAACAGCGTTACCACTTAATTTTTGGTTGCTCATTTATTTTGCGCAATTTAGATCCAGGGGTTAATTTAGCGTTGTTCTGCTGTTGTGGTCACTAAAAGAAATTTTGCCTGTAGCATAATTCATATCCGAAGGTTAATTACAAGTTTTTCTGTTGTTGTGTTCCGTAAAATACACGCCATTTTAACACGCTACACAGCTGGTAATTGTTGGCAGCATATTTCTTTTGCGCAATTTACATCCAAGGGTTAACTAAGTATTTTTCTGCAGTTGTACTTAGTTGTACTTATTAAAAGAAATGTTCTTTTTCACCGCCAAAAAAAAAATTTTGCCTGTAGCATAATTCATAACCGAAGGTTAATTACAAGTTTTTCTGTTGTTGTGTTCCGTAAAATACACGCCATTTTAACACGCTACAAAGCTGGTAATTGTTGGCAGCATATTTCTTTTGCGCAATTTACATCCAAGGATTAACTAAGTATTTTTCTGCCGTTATATTCATTAAAATAAACGTTGTTTTTAGTGTTGAGCGATTGCGTTGGCTATCGAGATCGATCGATCGTCAATAGTCGGCCGCTATCGATAAGGTTTTTCGATAGTGAGCGTCGATTATGAGCGATGACCATTAAAGTCTATGGGAGAGCAACAACACCTTATTATTAACCCAAACAAAGGTGGAGAAGCTGAAATTTTAAAATCCAAAAAGTCAAATGGATAGTGCTTTAC
>JAODAL010011630.1:0-99014 GCA_025379985.1 Phyllomedusa bahiana | reverse complement strand
CAAAAGAAGCGAACCTTCCGATCCCGAAAAATATCACCCACAGTTCTAAAGCCACCACGATAGGAAAAAGTTCCGGGAACGCCAAATTCCTGATAACCGGAAGATCCCGCCACGCCTCTGGCCACGGGGCCGCACCCCCCACCGCACCCACAAAAAAAGGGCCCAAAAAGCCCGTGCTATCTGCCGCATCCGTAAGATGTCGATCTCCTGGTTTGGAAAAATTCCCCGTGCAAAATAATCGAGCGCCCATTATTTTCATCCAAAAATCTGGCCCATACCCTCAAATCCTCTCTGTGCTCAAAGTCAAACGCACGAAATGGTGCATTTTTTGTCACGCCTGAAGTCGCACTGGCCATCGCCACAAAACACCCGCCCCAGGGGCATAATTCTGCACGCGAAATTGAGCTTCCCCAGCAAAGACTGCAGCTCCTGAGAGGAATCTTGCGCAATCCAACAACCCGGCAAACCTCCAGACATAGGCTTCCAATTTAAATCCGCTGGTAGCCTCACCCATTCTTTCGAATCAATGCATATCCCCAAAAAATTCAGACAAGTACTCGGACCCTCCGTCTTATCTGGTGCCAACGGGAACCCCGAATCGATCTGTCACCCAATTCAACGACAATAGCAAGACCCACACACTGGAGACCCCGCCAGCCGCACACAGAAGAAATCATCCAAATAATGAATGATAGAACTCAACCCCGAAACGTCCCGAAACCACCCATTCTAAAAATGTGCTAAAAGCCTCAAAATGGGCGCACACAGCGAGGAGCCCATTTGCAGGCAACGATCCACGAAGAACTTCCCATCCCAAAACACCCCAACAATTTCAAACTATCTTCTCACGGGCAAAAGTCAAAAAGCCGACTCAATATCTGCCTTGGCCATTAAGAGCAGCACGCCCGTGCCGCTGAACTAGGGACACCGCTTCGTCAAGGAATTATAAAAAACGAACACGCTCCGTGCTAACCATCATTCACCGATTGGCCCTTCGGAAAGGACAAATGTGAATGAGTTGGAATTTTCCTGCTCCTTCTTCGGAAAATCACCCCCAAAGGGAGACACCACCAGGTCGGGAAAAGGCAGAACTACAAATGGACCCGCCATTTCCCAGCGCCACTTCTTTTCCCCAACTTCCCCGCCACCACTGTCGGTGTTCATGGCCAAACCTTAGGTTCTTAACAGAAAAGGTACCGAATGAGCAGAAGGGGGAATTACGAACCCCTGACCGAACCCGGGGGACAACAGGTCCGCTGTACCCCTATCCGAAAGCGGGCTAAAAAAGGTTCCGTCTCGCCCAGTCTCACCGGCGTCACCCCCTTGACCACCCGCAACCGGCCCTTTGCTCCGCCCTTCTTTAAACAACGGGGTTACCGGTGGGACGGTGCTGTGCAGAAGGGGCACACGTGTTTAAAAACGACAGCCGGACCCAAACTTGCACTACCCCCCCCTTAAACAGCCAGCAACCCCCCCCCCCTTTTGAGTCTCCGGCTGCGACCCCGCTCCGCTACCCGCCCACACTCCCTCCTGGCCGGACACCCGGCCCCCCGAAGAAAGGCTGCCCAACTTTGCGGGGCCATAACTTTCAGCCAGAGACCAATTCCTTATGGTCCCCCCCTGATTGAAGGGCGACCCTTTTTCCCCGACAAACTGTTCGTCCCTAGCGCAAACCACCCTGTCCCCCATATGCCCGATGCGCCTCCCCAATCACATCATGTAGCAAAAAGGCCCGAACAATTTTCGGCGCCTTTTCACCGATGACACTCGCAAGAATCGCAAAGCCTGCAACCATTGGCAAAAGTCTGAGGAATGAGTCCCACCGACGCTTTCCTCCTCCTCTTTTTGCTCTCGTCTTTTTTACCCTTATCCAAGTTAAACTTCTCTAAGGGCAGCAGAGAGAAGATCTCCACAAATTCGTCCTTCCAAATCTTCTCCTTCACCTCTGGCTTCAGATGCGCCCCGAGTGGGCCTTCGAAGCAAACATATACCTCCCCTTTGCCCCGTCATCCTACCGGACACTCTCCTACGGGATTTTTTCCGTCTGCACTGGCACCGTTAACACCCCCACCCGCTCCAAAGGAACCCAGGACTGCACCCTTCATTTCCCCAAGCCCCTAAGGAGGAGGCATGGCAGCAAGGCAGTGCCACCCCAAGCATTCACCGCGACCCCCCACCCCCCCCCCCTCTCATGAACCTCAAACCTCGCCAATAAATCGCGCAACGCCGCCGCTAAGCCCCCCGTCTCCGCGGGCAACCCTCCCCCCCCATCATGTGCCCGACCCCCTGAGCTAAGCGTAGGTAACCCACTACCAATGAAACCCCCTTGCGACTGAAAAATGGGTGGAAACGTACATGACAAAGACATATACTCACCTGGCTGCGTGGGGGCTGTGGACCCACAAGCCTCTACACCAGAATCCAGGTTGCTGTCCCGCAGATCCTCGCCGTTGTCAAATGATGCCCGACGACCCGGGTCAAGGCCATCAACACCCAATAAGGGAGGCCGACCGCGCAGGTCACGGAGATGAGGCAGGCACCTGCCACGCCCCGACCGGGGAACCCGAAATCTTCTTTGGCTACGCCGGGCCGACCGAACGTCGGCCATCATTCTCACAGCTGCGCCCTCCAGACACAGGAAGTCTCCAACCGCCGTCCTCCTTCTCTCCGCCTGGTGGCCCCTCCGACCGGCACCTCGCCAGGTAAGGCCACCGCTACCACCGACCGAAGTGAAGACGTAGGAGCCGCGGCAGATCGAGCCCCAGACTGAGGCCCAGACCCACCGCTCTCCGCAGGGCCCGCCGGCCGACTAGGATGCCTCCCAGGCCGACCCCCAGATTGGAGCCTGCCCGCACGACCTGAAGGGTCCCCAGAAGGGCTCCGCTGGCGACGGCGAGCCCTGAGGGTGTAATCCGGGCTCAGCCACTGCAGGGGTCGAGCCCGGCGCCTGCGATCAACGCCGCTACCCCCAGACAATGCGGGCGTCCCTGCACCACTGCGATCACTCACCCTGTCCCCGGGGAGAGCGGCCGGATCGTCGGCCACACTGCCGGCACCGCTGCCACCCGCTACCACAGCCGGATCCCCGGCTCCACTACTCTCAGGGGCACCTCTGAGCGCCGCAGCTGGATCCCCGGTCCCACTGAGCAGGCCCCGCACCGCCTCCACTAACCATGCGGCTCCCTGAGATGCCGCCATGCGCCGCAAGAGCTCTAACTGCGCTTCTGCCATTCTGGCCAGGAGCGTGCAGCACGGGCGTCCTTCACTGATGCCTCCGCGCCGACGACTGCCTAACGGGCGGAAGGGGAGGCGCTAAAACTTCCTTCACCTCCGCTCCGCCTCCCCTTCCGGCCGCACGTCCGCAGCGGCTTAGCCGCGCCCAGCACGCCGGGTCATGGCGCGCCTCCCCTGGGGGTGTGGCCCGGTCCGGCGCGCTGCTGGTTGTTTTCTTTCTGCTGTTTTCTGGTACCGCCAGATTTAGGACAATGTTCTAAAATCCACCAGCGTTTTGCCGTCGGTTTCCTGTACATTCAATTGTACGGACCGACCATGGTTTTTGCAAAAACAGTGTTAAAAACCACAGTCGTGCATGGACAAAAAGCTGTCGGCTTTCCGACTGTTTTTATCCTATGCTCTGTGGCCATAGCCTTAATCTGCTGTGAAAGAAGAGTTGGGACATTTCTTATCATTTATGCCCCAGTCTGATGAGCTACTGTATGTATCTAAACCTATCATGTGGGATAATATTTGCTGAACTGCTGTGTCGTGTAGTTTGCAGAGCCAGAGAATCTAAGCTTATCATATGTATTTGCTTATCTGGTGTACATAAGCCTATTACGTGGGATACTCTCAGCTGAGCTGTGTATTTTACACCCAATTCACATCACATTTATTGCCATTGTTCGTAGTATTCGTTGGGATACCATAAAAATGGATACTGAGGCGGGACTGTGAAGCGAGCTATACTGCAAACAAAGTCTGAATGGGTTACAATTACAATATTTATTGAACATATATGCTTTATGTGCCAGATACATGGTGGACAACACTTTTGAGTCAGATGCCTAAAAGTGTACCCATTGGTATAAATGGCATAAACGTTGGGAGATATAGCAAACAAAGTCAAATTCAGACTACGCTTACCCTAAAGATCTATATGTCACTGCTACTGCCCCACCATGGTATATATATCAGGATACATTTTGCACAGTATTTGACGGATACCACAAACAGGAGCAAAACCATGATGTGAAAGGGTACAGACACACGGCCATACTCAAAGCTCAATGGCACTACAAAAAATACCCTCCAAGTAGGAGAGAATAAAAGCCCCAGTGCTATAAAGGAATAGTTACACAGGTGCAAAATACTAATGAACAATTACCCACACACGTATCCATGAGGGGGCATTTGCTTAGTAAAAAACTGCACATTGGATAAGAACCAGTTCACCTCAGTATGTAGAAAAGCCACAGCACCATAAAGGGAAGATTGATCAAGCGCAAAAATACTGACTACTCACATGCCCAACATCCATGATAGGGTGATTGCAGGTGCTACAATCACACATGGATAAGAGCTACATAGGATACCAGTTAGACAGTTAAATGTGTGCAACCGAACTAAGACCCATTTTCTTTCTGTGGGTGATTGAATGGGCCTAATTAAATGTTCTCATTGTGATACTGACTGCGTGATCTGCGTACAAGGCTCGACTGGAGTACAGGAGTAGGTAAACTAATGTGTGCCCTGAGCTCCATCGTGACATTCCACAATCATGTCAACGTGCAGGGCCCAAAGCCACAATATTTTCTTACCAATCGTGTAACAGAGAGCTACGTCCTGTATCTCGCCATACCAGGAGTAGCGGCACAGGAGCGTGATACAATTATGTATACGCCCTCTAGTGCCACGGTATTCTAAGGCTGACAGCCTCGGCAATATCCTCCATAGAATAGGTGATAAATCATCACCATTCATGCTCCATACCAGCGCCTCCAGAGCAACTCTCAAGGGGAACAGCAAGTGAGTATATAATATATATATTATATATATATATATTGTATAGATATATATATAATATATATATATATATTGTAAGTGGCATCAGCAGAAGGGTACAATGGAGTGTTCACCCGGCCAGTGTCCTGCATGCACCTTTCAATTCCAAACACATGCCCCCAAGGGAAGGAGATCTTTGGGGAATGTTTGCCAAACTTCATAGGTGTCACAGTTTAGACTGTCGACATATGTTTTAACAAGCGTAATATGTATATGGGCTTCACCATTTCCTGGTCCGGCCTTTCATTGGGAGTGGCCAGAAGCAGGGTGGGTGCTCACTTTCCCATGGACTCCACTCCGGGGTTTACCTGGATATAAAAGTCAGCAGTTAAGCTACTATGGTGGTTACACCCCCCTCGCTGACCCTGTCAGCTGTGGATCGCTGCGAAATCCAGCAGCTTGAACTTTGCATGACTGACAGTAAGCTGACCTCTTTAGTTATAGCCCAACGGGCCAGGCCGTTTTGGTTTGTTTGTGTTGGCTATGCCTTGCCACTGTACTTTCTGTTGTGCTGCGAAATAAGAATACAGAAGACCCTGTATTTTCACCTGGAATACGTCTCTGTACCTCGCTTGAACACTGAAGTCACGTTCCCAGAGGCCGCTAAAGTCATCACAGTGGAGACCCATGGCAAAATAGAGGAATACTCTTCTGAACAAAGGAAAAACGTATGTCCACTGGGGCAAGCAGCTACCGCACTGGTCACAGAGGCGGCTAAAATGGATGGATTGGTGAGCAGCCTTAATTCAAGCCAACGCTAACCTCCAGCTGATGGCGGCCCAGCCTGCAATAGCCGCAGAGAGACCATCCTGCGCAAGCTGAGACGAATCGCCTGCTATTGAGACCCCTACCAACCACGGTGAAGGAACAACCACCAGTAACCACACGCGCACAACAGCTACAGACCCTGGCTGCAAGCTGAAGTACCAACAAGTCTCGGTTCACAGCCTGCATGGGCAAGGGTCCCTCCAGATGTCCCGATAGAAACGCATCGATGCTTACTGGGGACCTTTGACGGGTAGCAGAGAGAAGCACTGCCGGCGGACCAGTGGCGGAAGTCCTGATCCCTTCCTAACTCGAACCGCAGAAGCCTACTTCACCTCTTGTCCAAGACGCAAATGACTAAACAAACTGCGGGGGAGAGCCTGGCGCCGATGGGGTCACCCGGCCTACTGGCCCAGAGAGTACAAGCCTGGAGTTTAATCCGCCAAGCCCGCCAGGTCAAAAATTACGACCGTTCCTCTTACGAACAAGTGGCTTACAGCGGACCCCACTCCTGCCCTGTGGTCGAGCGAGTGGTCTGTGACCTTTTGTGCGCCCTTCCCATCAGAGCTCCAGAGTGCGTGGGTACAACAACACCGACTCCCATAAAGGCGGGTGGGACGAATTGGTCCCGGTTGTGGAACGGTACACAGCGCGACAGAGAGTTCCTGCAGTCCTACAATTCCCCGGGAATCCGAAGAACAGCCAACCGCGGTAGAACTGCTGCTCCTTCCCGAAAGGGGTTCCCGGGTATACGGAAGGGGGGAAGGTATGTCGCTCCTACCCCTAAACGGTACCCTGTTTCTAAGGCCCGGGACCCGCCTTATCTACTGGCATGCCAAGGACTTGGACATGTGCGGCACTTCCCAGCAGGAGGAACCCATGGAATGTGATGGGAAGGCGTACATCCGTTTTTGCCGCCGTCAATTCCACTCGGCGCTGCTGGAAAGGACCGTCAAGTGCCCCTGTTACCATGAATGGACAGTTGGTGCGGCCCTCCTGGAACTCGGGGAGCTGAGGTGCCCTTGTGGCAAGCCCGACCTGGGTGAGCACAGAAGCAACTCCACTTCGACGCCGATAGGGGGTAGTTTGTATCCTTGGGACACCAGGTACAACCCACTGCCCATACGGGCATGTAAGACTGCCTTGGGTCCACCCAGACATGAAGGTGCCGTTGTGACCAGTTACCTCACAGCGCAGTTATTGGTGTGACTTTCCGTGTTTGGACCTGTGGGAAATAAAACTCATGAAAATGATATTGTTGTACCTGCTGGAATTGAATGAGCCAAAACAAGTAATGTATGAACCTGTGCCTTTCCTTGTCATCCCTGGCTGAGACCCAGAGAGACCACTCTGAGTTAGAACTCTGTCCTCCTTGCCATCTCGAGAGGGAATTTTTGGCCGCAGAACAAGTGAGGGGGACCCTAACACTGGTAACGCTGGAAAGCGTAAAGTCATTGATTGGTAGACCGCAGGACCCAGTGGGAGGAATTGTCTACCCGCACTTCGCCGTACTAACAAATTATAACCGGTGAAAAGACGCAACAGATGGTGGGTGAAACAGTGGTAGTAACCCCCCGAACACATTCCGTATTGATCTAAGCTCACATTCCCATGTGTTGGGGGACACTTGGGCGAGAAAACTAGGAGCTGTGGAGCTACATCTACTGGCCCGCATCTACAAGGCAGTGGATTGAAAATTCTGTCAGTCCTGCCCCCACGGGTGTCAGTCCACGCCCCTAGACCCATTCCAGATCCATTGTACCTTCTCCATTCCTCCCCATTATAAGGTACCGATTTAGCGGATTGGCAGTATCTGGTGTTCCCTCCCTAAATCAGCTAGAGGGCACCAGCATATTTGGTTGTACTGGATTTGCCATCCGCTACCCTGAAGGATACCCTCAAAATACCTCCTCTCAAGGGATACTATGGACTGTTTCAGCTACTGCACACCCTACAAGGGATCCCAAGGAGATCCTGACCGATCTGGGTACCGCCTTTTTATGTCCAAGGAACAAAAGAAGCTAATCCGCGCTAAAAATTGACCACCTGCGCACCTCCGGTACCATCCCCAGAACCAGGTCTGTTCACGCTTTAAATAAAACCTTAAGGCTATGTTAAAAAAGGGTGTACAAGATGAGGATTGGACCACTGTTGCCCTATCTATTTTCCGCCATCCGAAGTCCCCCACAGCATCCAGTTCTCTCCATTCGACTGCCTATATGGAGAGCATGCCCTCAGGGCTCCTGGACAGAGCCAGAGATACATGGGACAAGAGGAAAACCCCTGACAGAATTTCATAGGACATAAGCCGACATGCATGACAGATCGCGGCAGTTATTTCCAATTGTAAGGGAAACATGCTACAGGCCCAGGAAGCCCTGGCACGGTTTGACAACAGGACCGCGAAGAGTCAGGTCTTTTCAGCCCGGACAGGTCTCGTAGGCTGTACCAACTGTAAGAGACAATTCCTATCTAAATGCAAAGCCCCTATGAGATCTGTGAACGGGTGAGTGGGTGAAATTACAAGGTTTTCCAGCCAGGGAAATGAAAACCCAACAAATTTACCATATAACCGCATCAGAACCTGGAGATACCGAAAGCCTGGTGCTGTAGGGGATCAGGAGTCCCAAACAAGAGTTACCCCCCCTCCCATCCGGAATCCTTGTCAGAGGTCCAGAGACAGGATTCCGGGAGTTCCTACAGAGGAACCGAGGGTATTCTCTAACCTGCCTGCCAGACATATTCATCCATCATGACATTGTCACCGACCCGCCAAAAGGTCGCCTGAACATACAGGGTCGAGAACCCAGAGGCAAGCCCATTTCAAAGAAGTGAGGAAAATGCTAGCCCTGGGTAATAGAGAAGTCCAAAGTGGTGGTCCACCCATCGTGATTATCCCAACCTGATGGTAGCTTCAGTTGTTGTAATGACTTCCGCAAGTTTATATGAAGTCTCCTATTCGATCGACCCAATGCAAAGCACACTGATCGTAGGGTGGACCAGCGAGTATATGACGCACCTTAGAACCTCACCAAAGGGTATTGGCAGGGTCCCCGGCCCAGATCAGGCCGAGAGGAGAGAAGAAACGGCATTTTCCACCCCAAGGTCACTTCCATTCTCGTCCTGTCCATTTGGGGTGGGCATGGCCCCCTCACCTTTCAGAGGTTTATGACACATCCTCAGCCGCAGAAAAAATTGCACCCGCAACCTGAGATTTGTGAGCTACAGCGCCGTTGGGATTCGCATCGATAAGGTGCTAGCATCCTAACCGATAGGGCCGCCTCTAACGGTCAACGCACAGAATGCGCTATAGCGATAGGCATGCGACCTCGGGTTTAATATTGGCCGAGTGGGTCATCAAACCCCAGGTAGACAAGCCCCCCCCCCCCCCCCCCACGGAGCCAGTCAAAATTGCCTCAACCTGTGTCCAAAATCAGGTTTAAGCCTTCCTTGGCATTGCCTTTACTACAGATGTTTTTGCCACCTTTGCAATCAATAGCTGCCCCTCTCACAGACTCACCAAGGATCAAAATCCACCTATATAGGAACCCGAGCTGAGCAAGCCTTTCTGAAACTTAAAGTAGTACTCGTAAGAGACCTGTACTGGTTACCCCGATTTCAGAAGGAATTCATAGTACAACGGAATGCCGCAAGTTTTTAGTCAGTACTGCCCCAAAGGGGTAATGGAAGAGCACCCCGCGGTACCCTCAGCGCGAAGCTGTCCGCGGCTGAAAGTACTACTCGATTGTAGAGAGGATATGTCTGGCGCTGAAATGCATCTCGAGGCGCTGAGTACTATCTGGTGGGAGCAATTTGGTATCACTGATCACCTCACGCTCCCCATTGAATGGATGGCCCAAAACAAAGGAAGAATCAGTGACCCGGTGTCCTGGCCCTACAGGATTTTTAAGGTTCTGTTAACCCTCCAGGTCCTCAACAAGCAAACCAGACCCATTATCTAGAGTACATAGTTTCGGGCCACAAGGTGCTCGACCCACGTTCCTCAGCAGAGGGGGATATGTAAGGTGGCAACAGCAGAGGTGTACAATGATTACAATCCCGCCATGTCCTGGCAATGCACCTTTACAGTCCAAACACATGCCCCCAGTAAGAGACTTGGGGAATGAAAGGCCAAACTTCAATATGTCGAACATTTTAGACTGTCGACATAATTTTAACAGGCGTAATATGTGAGTATGCCTCACATTCCCTGGGTGGCCTTTGCATGTGGGTGGAGCCTGAGAGCAGGGTGGGCTCACTTTCCCATGTCTCCACTCCGGTTTACCTAGTCTAAAAAATTCACAGGTAAAGCTGACTATAGTTTCCAACCCTGCGACCTGCAAGCCTTGGTGGAGTCCTGCTGAAAACCAGCAGTTGAACTTGCAGACTGACAGTAGGCTGAACTCTGTTAGTTAAGCCCAGACGGGCAGGCGTATTTGTTTTTGGTTGTGTGTTGTGCATGCCTGCACGTGTTTACTTTCTTTGTGCTGCTAAATAAAAAAGAATACAGAAGCCCTTATTTTCAACCTGAATAACGTTCTCTGTCTCTTCCTGAACACGTGAAGCACGAGCCCAAGCTGCCTAAAGCTCACTATATATATATACTATAATTTTTTTATTTCTAATCAGTCAAAGACCTTATATCTCCTACGGGAGGCTATAACCTACGGGCTGATCCCTAAAGGAGGCTATAAAATACAGGGGCTTTACAAACTACATGACTATATATTACAGGGGCCTGTATACCTTTTGGGAGGTATGAAGTACGGAGCATATATACCACAGGGGCGTAAATCCTATGGGGGACTGTATACCTACGGGGTACAAAATCCTCAAGGCTATATATACAGAGGGCTAATACCTACAGGCTGTTATTTTACACGGGAATAATTACTCATGGCTTATACCCTATGGGGTACAATTTTACTACGGGGGGCTCTAAACCCAATTTGTCTACAGGGGGTTTAAAATTTCACGGGGAAATGTATACCTACCTATCTAAGGGAAATACACCTAAAAAGGCTGTAACCACTTGTCTATGGGGGGCAATATACAAGGGGGGCTTATACCTACTTTCGCAGGCTATTACAGGTTTTGATACCTACATGGGCTGATACCAAATGGGGCTATATCCTCCCTATCTAAGGGGACTTATATCTACCAAGGGGGGTGTATTACCAAACTACCTACGGGGGGCATATATCCTATTTTACAGGGGGCCTATATACCTTCCCACTAGGTTATATCCCACCTCTTAAGGGGGTAACTTATTACCTTTTACTTGATGGGGGGCACCCATATAAGGTGGAAGGGTAGGGAATGCTGTAAAAGTGAAAGTCTTAATTTTTTTTGTAAATTTTTACGACAAGTTTTTCCCGGGCAAGTTGCATGGCGGAGGGTGAAAAAAAAGGGAAAAAGTTACTCATGAGAGAAAAACGCTCTAAGGAAGAAGATCATCAAGAAACATCTCCTATGAGCCCCCGGATTTGGGGGGGTTTATTTTGCTTCTTTTTGGATCATCTGATTTCACGTCATGTTGGGTGACGTGATACAGGGCAGATGTGTAGACATCGAACATAAAAAAACTGTTTTGCTTTTTTCCAATTCCGAACCCGACTGGGAAAAAAGGGTTTTATGATTTTTTTTCCCCTGTTTTTTTTTAAAGTTTTAGCTCTTTTATAAGTATTTTTTTTGCCCCTAAAAAAAACCCTTTTTTATTAAAAATTTTACTCCGCCCAAGGGGAGGTTTAAATAGACGAGCACCGGGGACCGTATTCTTTTCTTCAGCTTCTTCTACATATCTTAGATCTTGGCACATTTGGGAGAAAAAATAGTGAAACATGCAAGGCAGTTTTTTACCCAATGGACATAACGACCCAATTATAATCGGGGCTTTTGGTTCTTTTTGGTTCCCATCGCTCAACTGGAAACTTTTTACAAGGCACTTTCCCCATGCCTTGCCAGGTCCGGGCTGCTCACGGGTTCGGGCAAACCCATTGGTGAACCAGTGAATCCCCCAATGGCCCCTGGGTTCGGTGGGCCTTTTCAACTGTATTTGTGTCCTTGACAGCAGGATATAGTGATATCATCACATGGTCTGCGCCACTGCCTCTTCTAGGTTGCAAGCTTAAGGAGTCATGTCCTGGGTCAGCTGGCTGATGATGTCATGCCACCATTGCTGGACAGAAGCTTGAAGAGCGAGTTGTTCAGCAGGGGAGTGGGGTGAGGATTTATTTTTATATTTTTCGGGGACCTATATACTTACCTACTGGGGGGCCAATATATCTACCTACTGAGGGGGGCTTTATAACTACCTACCAATATACCTCCCTATCTAATGGGGTTGCCTACATACTTACCTAATGGGGGGTCTATATACCTACATAGCTACTGAGGGAGCTATATAGCCATATACCTACCTACTACTACCTACTAAGGGAGCCTATATACCTACTGATGGGGCATATAAACCTACTTACCTACTGGGTGACTTATATACCTACCTACTAACAGGCTCAGACGGATCCACCAGGTAGTTGGTGAAATCCTCGGTGGGCCCCGAGCTCCAATGGCGGAAGTACCACTGCCGGAAGTACCACCACCAGAAGTACCACTGTGCCACTAGCCTTGATTCCCGGAAAATACCAGTCTTTTCGGGGTAAAGGCCACCGACACTCCGTCCACTACTCATGGTAGGCCCTAAGTTTTTCTTTAAGTCGGCCCTGCTGTTACACATCAAGGAAATATTATCACTATTCCGGGGGGGCTTCATTATTTCTAGGAGACACCTATATAACTTCTTAAGCAAACTTTATTTCTCTTTGGGGGATATTAGCACTATTCCTGAGGGGGCACCTGCATTATCCTTGGGGGCAAATTTGTTTTTCCCCTTTGGGGGTTTTTAATAAAATTTTCCTGGGGGGCAAATATATCTCTTGGGGCACCTTAACTATTCCCAGGGGCCATCATTATTGTTGCTGGGGAGACATCTCAATTGCTTCTGGGGGACACCTTCATCTTGCCTTCGTTTGGTTTTTGGTCCCTGTTTAGGGTGCTGGTCCTTGTTCCTGTGTGCGCCAGTGAACAAGTGATCCAGGAACACCACATCTATTATCAGTGTACTCATCCGTCGTCACAAGTAATTAACTCTTCCACGTCATTAGGAAATGTTCCAGAAACACAGCTGCTGCCATTAACCCTGACTGTGCAAACTGTCCACCCAGCAGCACCATGGAGGACTAGGGTTAATAATTAAAGCACATAACTCCAGGGGGTCCCTGATATTATGAAGAAATCCCAGATTAGAAGTGACAGCAGCACAGAGTATTTCAGAAGACAAGTGTGTTGCTTTTGTGGGATGTCACACCCAGACAGTTACACAGTAGAAGGAGCAAGGAATGCTAGCTGTACAGAGTATCTCAGAAGATGAGTGTGCAGATCTTGTGAGAGGTCACAGGCTGAAAGTAACAGTGGAAGGAGTAGGCACTTCAGCAGCACAGAATATTTCAGGAGTAGTGTGTTGATGCAGGGTTGCAGGTGACCTTCTACGTTCATATATCTGGGATCACATGTACTTTGCACAGAGGATTCTCCCTGAGAGACAATGAGGCTTTTCAGCGACTGGAACATCTCTGGGTTTTGTTGTGTTAATAAGAGCAACTGTTAACGAGATGAAATTATCTCTAATAGAACCCCAGAGCTGCACGTAGCCCCCGTCACTACAACCAGACAGAGCTAATTACCCACAAGTGAAACCACCCAACTCCTATGTAACATACAGGTGATTACTATGCCACATCTATAGATGCTCTGTTCATTTAATGAACATACAAATAGTGTAAAAGTAATTAAATGAATGGTACACTCTAAGTCCAAAACCTATGTGTAAAGCCCCATTCACAGTGTAGGTATTCATAAGGGTACCTTAAAAAAAGTTACCCCGACATATATCGCGATGGGGGCTAGGGTGTGGCAATAGGAAACTATAGGGCAATCTCGGATGGACTATGCTTGCTGTATTTCATGTCAGTATACACTTTATGCTCCAGACACAAAGGTGTGGCCGATCATGCTATTCTGTCCAGTACATAATACATATACCAAAGAAAAATAGAGAGCAGTAGTATGACCAGCTCACGATCCAGAAGGGAATTTAACATTTTCTTCTTTAATCAATTCAAACAGTAAAAAATTCCAGACAAGGACAAAAATATACACCATTTCAATAACGCTCAATACATGGACAAATCAGCTTCTCTCTTCGGACAGGTAAGAATCCTTAGACGTAGAAGGTAAAATAGAGCACACGTAATCCAAAAAGTAATATATCTCTGAGTGCCTTTGTTAAGAGCTAAAATATAATGTAAATAGGGTCTAAAGCAGACAGTATCTTTTCATGGGACAAACATGAAGATATGACACTTTCATATAATGTAACATAGTCAGCGTACAACAATGTCTAATGTCGCTGGCAACAAGTGAGTACACCTCTAATTGAAAAAGGACAAGTGTTTCCCAAAGTGTCAATATTTTGTGTGGCCACCATTATTTTCCAGCACTGCCTTAACTCTTGGGCATGGAGGTCACTAGAGCTTCACAGGTTGCAGCCACTGGAATCCTCTTCCTCTCCTCCATGACGAC
This sequence comes from Phyllomedusa bahiana, assembly GCA_025379985.1. Lineage (NCBI taxonomy): Eukaryota > Metazoa > Chordata > Amphibia > Anura > Hylidae > Phyllomedusa > Phyllomedusa bahiana. The sequence continues at coordinate 84,548 of JAODAL010011630.1, read as the reverse complement.
ATCACGGAGCTGGTGGATGTTAAGAGACCTTGTGCTTCTCCACCATCCGTTGGAGTATGTTCCACAGATGCTCAATAGGGTTTAGGTCTGGAGACATGCTTGGTCAGTCCAGCACCTTCACCCTCATTTTCTTTAGCAAGGCAGTGATCGTCTAGGAGGTGTGTTTGGCGGTCGTTAGAATACTGCCCTTTTGACCTGTTTTTAAAGGGAGTGAATCATGCTCTGCTTCAGTATATCACAGTACATGTTGGCATTCATGATTTCCTCAATGAACTGTTGCTCCCCACAGTCGGCAACACTCATGCACAGGCTCGGACTGGTCCACAGTGGAATAGGGGAAACACCCGGAGGGCCCCTGAGCATGGCAGACCTGGAGTTGGTTTTTACCTGCATATACATCCCCAGAAGAGGCAAAAAATCAGAGAAAGAGAGGCAGAAAGCAAGAAGCAGAGTATAGGAGGTATGTATAGTAGCTGTAGGGGCTCCTAAAATAAATTCCACCAGTGAGCCCATAAACAGTTCAACTGGTGGGCCCCTAGAGTCAACTCCACCTGTGGGCCATAGGCACCCCAGTCTGATACTGCTCATGCAGCCCCAAATCATGATACTCCCACCACTATGCTTGACTGTAGGCAAGACACGCTTATCTTTGTACTCCTCCCCTGGTTTCTGCCCCACACACGTGACACCATCTGAGCCCAATAAGTTTATCTTGGTGTCATCAGACCACAGGACATGATTCCAGTAATTCATGTACTTAGTCTGCTCATCTTCAGCAAACTGTTTGGGAACTTTCTTGTGCATCATCTTTATAAGAGGTTTCCTTCTGGGACAACAGCCATGCAGACCAATTTGATACAGTGTGGTGTATGGTCTGAGCACTGGCAGGCTGACCCTCTACCCCTTTAACCTCTGCAGTAATGCTGGCAACACTCATACATCTGTTTTGAAAGACAATCTCTGGATATGACGCTGAACACATGTACTCAACTTCTTCGGTTGATCGTAGCAAAGCCTATTCTGAGTGAAACCTGTCTTGTTAAACCACTGTGTGGTCTTGGTCACCGTGCTGCAGCTCAGTTTCAGGGTGTTGGCAATGGTCTTATAGCGTACGCCATCTTTATGTAGAGCAACAATTCTTTTATCAAAGTGTCATATCTTCAGTGTTCAGTGTCCGCGGTGTGCGTCCCCCTCAACCACTGACAGGTTCATGTTCTGCCCGAAAACCGGGCAGAAGAATCAACATGTTGGTTTTTAGGAATGCCGGCAGTGTGAAAAACCGTCCGGCAGAAAATCCTTGTAGTGGGGAGTGCTGCATGGATTTTCTATTTAAATCAATGAAAAAGGTTGACAGCCGGTTTACTAACGGTTTTCAAATCTGAAAACTGTCTGTAATATCGACTGAAAAACCTGCTGTGGACAAAAAACGACCTGAAAACGAATTACTAAAAACGTTCATGAAACTGAGTTTTCTGTCCACTGCCTGTCAAAAGCAGCTGAAAAAAGGCAGTTTTTTTGCCATGATTTGCATTTTTTGGCGCGTTTTTTGCTTGTCTTCAAACCTGTTTTTTAATGTCTGCATAAATTAAGCTATTGGGTGTAACTCCACCCTACAAAAGGGGATATAAAGCACATCATTGCATCTATACGGGATCCTGGAGTCGTTTTACGGATTTTGGCGCTAATAAAGTTATTTTGCGTTTGTTGCCAAAAATACGTTTTTTTACGGATTTTGGTCGTAAAGTCTATTTTTTTAACGGATTTTAGTGCTAAGATCTGCATTTTTAAGAATTTTGCCGCTAATAAAGTTATCTCACGTTTGTTGCCCAAAATACTTTTTTTTACGGATTTTGGCCCTAAAGTCCATTTTTTTATGGATTTTGGTGCTAAAATCCGTATTTTTACGGATTTTGACGTTAATAAAGTTATCTCGCTTTTGACGCTAAAAATCCGTTTTTTATGGATTTTGGTACCAGAATCCGTTTTTTTACGGATTTTGACGCTAAAATCCTTCTCTTAACACATTTTGGCGCTAATAAAATTATCTCGCTTCTGATGGCAAAAATACATTTTTTTTTTACAGATTTTGGCGCAAGAATCCATTTTTTTATGGATTTTGGTGCTAAAATACTTTTCTTAACATATTTTGGTGCTAATAAAGTAAAGAAAATGATATTAGCGCCAAAATCTGTAAAGAAAAGTATTTTAGTGCCAAAATCCATCAGAAAACGGATTCTTGCACCAAAATCTGTAAAAAAAAACTTATTTTTAGCATCAGAAGAGAGAACTTTATTAGCGTCAAAATCTGTAAAAACACAGATTCTTGCGCCAAAAAATGTAAAAAACCGTATTTTTGGCGTCAGAAGCGAGATAACTTTATTAACGCCAAAATATGTTAAGAAAAGGATTTTAGCACCAAAATAGGTAAAAAACTTATTTTTAGCGAAAAAAAATAGGAATTGCGCAAAAAACTTTAGCGACCAAAGCACTATCATTTTATTACAAAAGGTACAAACAAGGACACATCAGGCACTTGTCTGCAAATTTGATAATCTATAACCTTTATTAACACCCATTATAGGTGGGACTTGGGTCTCTGGGAGGGTTTTCATTGAAAAATCGCGGCAAAAAACACCACGAAAACGACCCGAAAGATGTCCAGCGCTTTCCATAGACTCCTGTAGTAAATTTTCTGCCCTGCTCTGGCGTTTTTTAGAACATGTTGCAAAAGACGACCAGTAAAAAAAACGAGCAGAAAAAAGAAGCTCGGTGTAGACAGCAGGACGATTTTACATTAGAAGTCTATGGGAGATGATTACAGTCTGTTTTCCAGCGTTTTTAGAAAACGAAAAATGCTGAAAAAACAGACATTTTTCTGTGCAGTGTAGACATAGCCTAAGGGCTTGTTCACACAACGTTTTTGTGATCCGTTATACGGATCCGCAAAACGGATCTAACAATTGTCAGTGTGATTAACATTGCTTTCAATGGCAAAAGTGCATCGCTGTTCACACGAGTGATTGCCGATGCTTTTTTCGTGATCCGCTTTTCGGATCCGTTTTAAGAATTGACATGGCAATTCTTCTTGCGTTTTACGCAAGAGAAATCCCCATAGGAAATAATGGAGTGCGCTTTTGGCATCCATACATTTGGGTGCGTTTTGGATCCGCTTTCGATGCCAAAAACACATCCGTAAAACGCATGGGATTTAAATTAAATATAACATGTGAAGAGTATTTTTGGGTGATAGTTTGTGTCAGGTTCATGGGCAGGCTAATTTTTCTGATGCCAGGTGCTATTGGAAAATGCCTTCATTCTACATGGGTAAAGGAGAGGAGGATAATGTCAGTCAAACAGCCCCCAGCATACCAGCAGATGCACAGTGACGTTGGGTCTCTGATTTTGAAAACTATAGGTTGAACAAAAAAAAAAAAAAAAAAAAAGGGGAAGGAGGGGGGGTTCTAAAATCATAGGTTTATGTACAGTTGATTAACACTAGGTAAAAAAAGGGTTTTTTCTTGGTCACTGATAGGTTATATTATATTTAAATTGCAGTTTTATAGGTTGATTTAAATAAAGCATTGAAAAAACGGATCCGTAAAACGCATGCAAAACGCATCCACTGCGCATCCAAAAAAGGATCAGCTGTTGCGTTTTCTGGATCCGCTTTTTGGATGCAGTTTGCATCCAGTTTTTGCAGGTTAAAAACGGATCCGTAAAACGCATCCAAAACGGATCCAAAACGTCGTGTGAACAAGCCCTAATACTTCACGCAACATGTTAGTGGGGGCGGGGGGAATTTTTTCTCTACGACCTGAGTGCCTAGAAACGGCCCTGTGTAAATACCATGTTTTACTGTTCCCCTGCACTGTATGAGCACATTGTAGTGAGTTATAGTGGGCAGGCAAGCTGCAAGACCCAGCTTCGTTGCCATGCCCTTTCAGTGTAAAAAGGCAGATAATAGTTTTTTATGGCTTGGAGCATGCAGGAGCAGGCGTCAGCATAATGGTATGTTTACACGTTGGGTTTTCCCTATCAAAAAAATCCAACGTGTAATCCTCAGCAGGTGATACCTCGGATTTCAGCAAAGGATTTATACAACAGAAGCAATTTTCACCGCTGATTTGGTGCTAACCCACATTACTCCTGCTCAAAGCGAATCCAAGCAGGATGTACTCAAAAGAATGGACATGTCCATTATTTTTTTCTGCACCACGGAATATGAACTATAGCGGAGACTGGCCACTCAAATGAATGGGAGTTGGATTACACAATAATATTAACAAAAAATTGGAAGCAGAATCCACGTTGAAGTCTTCGTTAAAATCTGTTACCGATAGGGGATGTTCACACCGCGTGTTGGATCCGTTTTGGATCCGAAAAGCGCATTCAAAAGCACAGTGTTAATTGCATCCAACACACAGGTATGTTTGGATGCGTTTTGGCTGCAGCAGGAACGCACCCTATAGTTTTAAATAGGGCGTGTGCTGCATCAAACGAATCAAGAATTGTCATGACTATTCTTTGAACAGATCCGAAAGACACATCACAAAGACGCATGTAAACCAGCATGGGCGATCACTCGTCTGAACGCCAATGTGTGTTTTACATTGAAAACAATGTAAATCACATGGCACATTGTGCACGGATCCAAACACACATCTAAAAACGGATCCAACACGCCGTGTGAACATACCCTTAGGCTATGTTCACACGGCTTAACTGCGGGACGTAATTATGCCCCACAATTACGTCGTGTGGATGGGGGTGGGGCGGGAGCGGGGGAGGGAGCGGGGGGCCGGCAATTCGCGTATACGCCGCTGGTAATTCACATGTCCTCTTACTCCCCGCCGGGGATTCACCGAGCAGGAAGAGGAGACGTAATCCATAGTTCTCTATGAGAACTGTGGATTACCGTAATGAATGGGCCGTTTTCAGCCCATAATTTGCGCATTTCGGCGCGTAATTACAGACCAAAATACGGCCCATTTTAAGCCGTGTGAACATGGCCTTAGAGTACACTCAGGAAGATCCTGCCACTAGCATAGTGTTGTGACACTGTAGCACTGCGCCGTGTTGTTGTTAGGGAGACTGGCTGCCCTATGGCATAGAGAATTTCCCCCATTGCCGCCAAAATTCCAATCAGGCTGAACCAGCCCTATCCAAATCTGAAGCGCAAAACTACTCATAAGCTTTCCCAAGAGAAACTCTGGAGATGTAAGGGCGCATCCCCACGGCATAGGACAAATACGGTATTTGTCCTGTTTTGCGCCCGTCCCCACGGCCGTTGGGGGATGGCTTTCCTCCGCGATGAGCGGAGAAGGCCCTCCCCCCTCCCATTGAGAAGCACAGATTCCGTCCGAAAAACAGACGGAAGATGGTGCTTGCTCAATGTTTTGCCGCCAGACCGCCGGCGGCTAAACCGCCGGTCGGAAAACCCGTGCAGTGGGGACATGCCCTAACTGTCCATACATCATGAAATTCATGTTATTTCATAGAAGTATGTGCCCATCACTGTTTGCTTGCATATTTAGCAGGGAAAATGTATAGAAGGTAGTATGTGAATTAGACCCATTTAATAAGGCTAATTCGTACCCTAAAGCAGGGGTCCTCAACCACCGGTCCATAGACCAGTACCAGGTCGTGAAGCATATTGTACCGGTCCGTATCGCCTGGGCTCCATGCAGCATACAACAAGCAGCTTCGGGTCTGTGGAAAACAGATGGAGCCTAGGGGATAGGCAGTTTTATCAGTGGCTCGTGCCCTGGATAAAATGCCTGTTGCCCTGAACCAGTTGCTCCCTGGGCCTCAGTACAGCAGCGCCACATTGTTGGATCTTGTAAGATGCGCCGACCACAAGTTGCTGAAGCTTCTGCACCGCTGGGTCTTAATCACCTAGGGGTTGAAAGTGGGGCAAATAGCAAAAGAAACGTGGTAATCTGGGCGGGGGGGGAAATGGAATAATACAAAGTTGATTCTCGCCGCTTTTAAATTAAAGGTTTGGAGTCAGTAATCGTCATGACTTTGTTTACCCTTTGTCATAGTCACAAAACTTTGGGGAGTCTAACTTAAGTGAGTTCTCACGTATCATAGGAAAGGGTTTACAGCTGAGGAGACTCTCCATGATTGGAGTTGTGCAATTGTGAGCGGTATTTGCACCTTTTTTTCTGATTTTGAGATTTGGGTCATCTTATGGAGCTACAGCTCCCCTTGGGCACCCAGTTAACCTTTCTAGTTGCTGTTGAATATCTACGTTCTATGTATGCCCACTGATGAGTTCTGCTCCTGCTGAACAAAACGCGTTTGGACTTATCAATGTATGTTAATATTTTGATGCTCACAGTAAACTGAACATTGTTGCTGTATAATTTTATAGCATCAGGAATTTTTTTCGGGCGAACAGGTAAAATTTTTGAAAGGGCTGCTCCCCAAAAGGGCATTATTAGGGTTTTTTCCTAACGGACAGTGTAGCCTGGATACCTATTCTGCCTTTTTACTTCACTGCTTTTGCATTTACTATTGCCTTCCTAGATATCGGACTGACGGCCTGATATTTGTAACGCCCATACCTGTGGGCTAAACTTTTGGTCCCCCCATTTTTTTTGTGGATTTTAGATTATATTATCAAAAGTTTTCTTTTGTTGTATTGGGAGAGGCAGTGTAATCATTCCCTCTCCCTACCCCTTATCCCCCTACATTGTTTGCTGGGGGGCTGCCTAATAGAAAGCCTAGAATAGAAATACATATTTGGGGGCCAAAAAGTTTAACTGCAGACTGATTGTCAGCTCTGTGGGTCAGCATTAATATGGAAAAATAAGGTTGGTGACCACTGCCCTAAAGCGCCGTAAAATCTGCATGAAGAAGAAAGTAAAATATGTGGCAAAAATCCAGGGGAAAAATGTGCAATGTGAGGCTAACTTTAAACAAATGCCTGTGAGGTCATGCTTTGCCATCGATCACCCAAAGGCTTTCACGCTATCTATGTAATGAATACGGTTTTTACAGTATCGTGCTGGATGGTGTAGTGCATGTCACTATATTATTTCATCCCTTTTTTATTTTTGGATCCTCATGTATACCAGACAGACAGGCTAAAAGGACACTTTATTTGGCCTCTCTCTGATTAATGTAACCCTATGGACACATTTCGCGTGTATGTTGGGGGGCTTTCCCCCCAATTTTTAACTAAAACGAAAAAAAGAAAAACAAGAATAAACTCAGCCTAGCCTTTTGGGCCCAAAAGGTGGCTGACGGGGCACCATTTGACTTTTGTGGGGGTCTGTTAATTTTTTTACACAGTGTCAGTCACTGCTCCAGGTAAAGTAGCACGTCTTACTGCGCTATTTTTAGCTTTTTTTACAGAATTTTTCAACATAGGGACCTTTGGGGCCGAGATAGAAAGTGCATTTAGCTCCCTTTCCCCGTGTGATTTTAGTATTGCTTTATCAGGATACTTTGGGATGCCATATAAAAGATTATCCTGATGTTTGCTGCGGTGGAGCCACTTACTGTAGACCAGACATATTCTCTTTTGGATTAGTTTGGGCTCTTTAAATGTGCTATACACTTTGGGCCACATATATGAAAACTGTCTAGGTGTAAGACTTTATTTGTTGCCCATAGCAACCAATCAGAGCTCCCCATTCATTTCATATAGTGCTCTGAAAAATTGAAAGGGGAGCTGTGATTGGTTACTATGGGCAACAAAGAAAGTCAGACAGTTTTCATACATGTCCCCTTTTTGTGCTAGACACAAAATCCTGGTCTATGCATAAGGTGACATGTATGAACTAAGTGCAGAGAGGCCCGTTCTAAATCGCTTTAAGGCGTGGCGTGCACGATGGACAAGACTCATTCATATGCAAGTATGTCTACATGATTTTATTACTTGTATTACAGTCGCCTAATAAATTTTGCTACATTCTTTACTAATGCGTCTGAACGGCATCATATATTGAATTGCCAAGACGAAAGGGAGAAATCGCCCACATACAGACGCCACCATTAGTGTGTTGAAACAAGAGCATTGCTTAATACTTGTGCATATACCCCATTCTGTCATTAGAGACTGTACAAGAGGGCTATACCTGGCTACCAGGGGCAATACATGACTACAAGGGGACACTACCTGGCTACAAGGGGAAATACCTGGCTAATGGGGGCATTTACCTGACTATAAGGGGGCACTATCTGGTTACAAGGGGCAATACCTGGCTAATGGGGGCAAAACCTGGCTACAAGGGACACTACCTGGCTACAAGGGGGGCATTTACCTTACTATAAGGGGGCATCTACCTGGCTGTAAGGGGCATCTACCTGGCAATAGGGGGTACTACCTGGCTAGTGGGGGCAACAATCTGGTTTTCTTCCAGAGCCATTATGCAGTTAGGTGGAGTGGGGTGTGGCTTTTTCAAAGGGGTGTGGCTCACCAACAAGATGGGCTTTTCCACTTTCAAAAGTTGGCAAGTATGCTTTAAGGCAGTGTACAATTCGCCAGAATGTATGGAGCTGTTCTTCTGTGGGTCATACATACAGGCGCTGTCTAGGGCCAATACAACAACTCAGGCTCAGGTAAACCAGCTTGTAACTTGGTCTGCCTGTTCCAGCAGTAATATGCCCAGTTTTGCTGTCCTCCAGTCATTTGTAGAATAATACGGTTGTGGTGTGACACGCCCCCAGGACGCCCCCACATCTTAGGCACATTACAAAGTGCTGCAGGCGCCACAAAATGTGCCTATTTTTGGAGTGCAATTGCTCATACATCAAGAGAACAGGGCTGCGCCAGTTTTTGGGCTGAAAGGACACCAGACTACTGCCGCAGCCCCGTACATACATGTCGCCCATAAAGCATATACAAATAGACCAAAATGTAGCCCAAAAGAGATTGTGTTTGCTCTCTCTTGGCTTTTTTTTATTTTTTTTTAGAAAATTCTAAAAATTCGTCACAAACTCTGAACAATGGCGAAGAAGAACCACACCACAAAAATACCCACACCATGCCTCAACACCACACCTTCTTTTAACCCATGTGAACCAAGCCAGCATTTTTGGTGGAAAAGGTGGTAACTCTAGTCTAGGCTCTGCTTATCAAAGAAGTAAAATAGTCACAGAAAGGTGGGACATTATTTATTTAAAATCACAGACCCATGGCCATAATCACAGCACAATGGCAGGACAAAAAACATTCCCAGTATATGGCAATAAAGGCACCAGAATACTGATGAACAATCATACACCTATGCATAAGGGGGCAAATTGTTAAATACATAACTGCACATAGGGTAGAAACCAGTTGGCAGAAAAGCCATAGCACCATACAGCGAAGATTGCTGAAGTACAAATACACTGATAAACAGCCACTCACACCCCTACTATCCATCAGCTAGTATTACAATCGCACATAGATAAGGCATATATGTGGTGCCTATCATATGGTTACATCTAGTGCACCATGCTGGCCTATAACCAAATGAGGATGAATATACTTTTCGATAGTGACTGTTAGAAATCAATTCCAACCAACTTGACTCCTACCCCCCGTATAAGAGCAAAATGCATATGAAAAGATCAAATATGAGGTTATTAGTTGATATTTTGGCCAAAATACTGAAGCTTCCAACCCTCATCAAGGATCCTCATTGTCTTACTGGTGCACCACACCTAACCGTAACATGTCTAGAACGCTTAACACCACCCTGGTCAGTATTTGTCTTCCATTTTCTCCTCTCCGTCTTCTTATTTATTGTATTCCATACATAGGTCAGGATAGATTCAGTATTATATGATGGTGGAATTTACAACCATGGCTATATGATTTGTGCAGATATTGTGTTTGGAGGGATTATGTGAGGTAAATTCATCATAAATCCAGGGTGGGGTAAAGTATGGCATTAATGTTTTTGTCCCTATCTCCACTTCTATGTGTTATCGTTTTTATGTTATCTCTTTCTAAAAAAAATTTTGTAACAGATTTACTGGAGTGAACTTTTTTGTGTAGGTATTTATTGTTTGAAGGAAAGGTCAGTTTAATTTAATTTTATCCTAGTTGGGCCCTTTTCAGGCAGAAGTTGCATTATTATGGCTATGTACAGTACACCAGATGGAAGTATTACTGTGCATTATTATTACAATATAACTGCACAGCACTCCATCTGAAAGTACTACTGTGCATTATTATGGCTATGTAACTGTACAGTAAACCAGATGGAAGTATTACTGTGCATTATTATTACAATATAACTGCACAGCACTCCATCTGAAAGTACTACTGTGGCATAGTTATTATGGTGCTAATTAACTGTACAGTAAATACATGATGGAAGTATTACTGTGCCAATTATTGTATTCACAATATAACTGCACAGTACTCCATCTGAAAGTACTACTGTGCATTATTATGGTCTTGTAACTGTACAGTACACCAGATGGAAGTATCACTGTACATTATTACTGCAATATAACTGCACAGTTCACCTGCTGTGCATTATTACTGCAATATAAGACAGAGTGCTTCTCCTCAAAGAGATATACTGTATTACCCCTATGTGCAATATAACTGTACAGTATCACTACAGTGAAGTATCACTGTGCATTATTACTGCAATGCTACTGTACATTACTCCAGCTAGAAGGACTACTGTGCATTATTATGGTTATGTTACTGTACAGTACACCAGATGGAAGTATCCCTGTGTATCATTACTGCTATGTTACTCCACAGTTCGCCAACTAGAACCACTACTGCACAGTTTTCGTGCAATGTAACTGCACATTACTTCATCTGGAAGAAGTACTGTGATTTATTATGGCTACGCAACTGCACAGTACACCAGATGGAAGTATCACTGTGCATTTTTATGGCTATGCTACTGCACAGTTCGTCAGCTGGAAGTATTACTGTGCACTATTATAATTGTACCTGGAGATCACTGTAATATAACATTATATGATCCATCTCTGTTCTTGGTCATTAATCAAAGGGTAAAATAGTTTGTGTAGCCATTTCTTCCTGGTAACAAATGAGAATAGAGTAGAAGTAAGTGCCTCAACTATAGCTTGGCCCTGGCCTCATGTTCTGAGGGACTTTGAAGTCACGATTGCATCATTGAATCTTTAATCTTCTCATTGAGATTTTGTTTATTGTGGAGAATGAAAGGACCCGAGTACAGCAAATGTCAGTAATTGTGGAGGATGAAGGGGACATGGGGTGTAGGGCACTTGAGCTACACTGCCTGTCATCATCATCATCTTCATGTATAATGTTCCCTGGAGAATATGCTTATGTTTTGCATGTACATGTAGACACAGGAGTGAACACAGTGGAGAGGGGTTTACACAGCAGCTTCCCCAGATACCTCCTCACCACAACACCCATATTGAGACAGAAGGAGCCGCTGTACGTTTCTTGGATGGAAGGAGGACACTCAGATCCAAGTGTAATCCTGTTTTTCCTTGTTTGCTAAGGCCCCACTTATATCTTGTTCGTGGTCATTGGGATACCCTAAAAATGTCTCCCCACGGATACCGCGGTCGACCATACTTTTGTGTCCAGTGCAGAAATCTGAAATGTTCTCTAACTAGGGCAAGCGTAATCCAAATACAACTACCAGAAGTCAATGGCCCCATTGCGGACCACTGTGGTATCATTTAAGCTAATTTTTTACAGTATCTCAATGGATTCCATGAACAGTCTGTCAAAACGTTATGTGAATGGGGCTTAAAGGGATTGTCTCACTACAAGGATTGCTTTTTATGTTAAAGATCTTGCAAAAACAAGTCACTTTACAATATGTGTCCATTAACAGTATCCTACCTATTCCTCGATATCCCCTCTTGTATGGGCTACATCAGCTCCTCAGGTCGCTATAGCTACAGACCTGTTTGATCTATCCTGATAGGCTGGCAGTGGTGGTTGCTATAGCTACAGACCTGGCTTCTACTGCAGCCTAGTGGAAGCCAATAAACACACCCCTGAATTCAAAACGAAACCAAGAAAACAGGACTGAGGTGAGATGAATCAATGTAGTCAGACAACCCCTTTAATGTTGCTGTACCTGAGGGTAGGTTATACTGTGAAGGAAGAAGTGCCAGCCTGACCTGATGCCCCAATTCCCCGCACAGGAAACAACCTCAGTGGGCATTTCACCACTGGCTTCATCAGGAGATATTTTGTTAGAATATTTATTATTTTATTAGAATCATTTTTGCTTGGGGTTATCTGGGTACATTTTGTTATTCCCTTTGAGGTATTTGTACTATTATAACATACTTACCTAATATATTTTATGGTTACATATGGTTTGATTACCAACCTGGAATGTTACATATTCCTCCACTGCCCTTTTATTCATGTTGTTTTTATTAATAACTTATAATTTATTTTAACATTATTATTATTTTTTTTTTTTATCTTTACAACATCACAAACTCAGTCAAGTCCCCCAAGGTCGTCCTGAAAGACAAAGACAAGAGAGGACAGAACAATGTGGAGAATCTCAATGGGCAATCGGTTTAACACTGCCGCTGGAATTGCTCTCCAGTTCAGCATTAAACAGTGTAGTGATCTATCTCATCAAACACCGCCTCGATGTTTAAGAGCATTTGAACTGAAAGCCCACTCTGCAGTGACCACAAATCCCATTAGCAGAAGGAATCAAAAGGCTAGACTAACCCGAACACCTTCCCCAACAACTAAGATAACTTAGAGCTTGCTGGTAAGAAAGGTTCGGAACCTCCATCTCATGCTCTATAGGAATGACAGCAAAAATAACAGCAAGATGCACAATTTTTTTTCCCTCTAAACAGACACCACTGTGGAAACCTAATGATTACAATGGGTCCCTGTAGGGTTTTCACTGTTGTGTCCGTTGTGAAACGGATCCTTTTGTGTCTGTTTTCATCTCTGCAACGAAGGTTCCAAAAGGACCCTCTGACACAGTGGTGAACCAAGTTCAAAGGTATTAGGGGGCTCCCGACAGGTGCGTTTTTTCCATTGCACTACTGCACTACAATTTAACTGCCTTTATTACCAGCAAGCTCCTTTCAGTTATCTAAATTATTTGGAAAGGTGTTAAGGTGCTTTCACACAGTGCAGTTTTAACAGCGCTCCAATTGGCTTTATTATCAGCAAGCTGTTTTCAGTTGTCTAAATTGTTCAGAAAGGTGTTTCAAGTAAGTAATCAATGACTGTGTGTTAAGTGTTGTGGATACAAAACACACAAAAATTGATTCCCTTTTTTCCCAAAAACATTTTTAGTTTAATTGAGAAAGGGTAATTTGGGGGAAATTAAAGGCAGTTTCTTTTGGAGCGCATTTAAAACTGCCCCCAAAAAACTGGCTGTTTTGGAAAGAACCCTTAAAGGGTTTTTTAATCAATTACTGTTTTTAAAAAATTTCACAAGATTTTTAAACAAAATTTAAATTTAAAGGGCCAACCTCACTTGTTAGGGGGGCTTTCACACAGTGCCGTTTTTTGATCCCATTTTTTGGATGCATTTTTTGGGCGGGGAAAATTTACAACTTAAATTTGCGGGTGCCTTTTGCACAAGAAAAGGCACCCGGGGAAAAAACACTTTTAAAAAAAAAATGCAGGGTGCTTTTTTAGGTGAAATTTTTTGAAGGGCGTTTTTCAGAGCTTTTTTTTTGGGTTAAAAAAAGGCCAAAAGCTTTTTTAATGTTTGTCTTTTCCCTGCAAAAAATAAGTTAGGGGGGGGAAAAAGGGGGAAACAAAAAATTGAAAAAATTTGTGAAAGCACCCTTATACCTTTCCAAATAATTTAGATAACTGAAAAAAGGGTTTCCCTGGTGTTAATGTCATTTTTTTTGAAATTTTGCGGGTTAAAAAAAATTTAAGTGAAAAAATGTTAACCAAAAATTCCCATAAAAAACCTGGTTACCATGTAAAAGAAACCCTTTAAAAGGGGGTTTTAAACCTTTAAAAAGAATTTCCAGTGGAAAAGGTCTCTCCCAGTAGCGGCTGCCAACCGCGCATCAGAATGCGGGATTTTCCCAAATTTGGCCGTGCCTGCGATTTTACCGAAAGTGCCCCTCCTTTTCCCGTCGTCGAGCAGTTTGGTTTTGGCTAGAGGACCTGTGCAGTGTATATTTTTTTGATGAAGAGGGGGTTTCCCTCTTTTTTTATAACACTAAAAGGTTTAATTTAAAGCCTTGGGGGCCCCCCAATTTAAAAAATAAATTAAAAAAAAAAAAATACTATTTTTTCCTAGCCCGGACACTACAATAAAAAATTTATTTTTAAATTTCAAAATTCTTTTTAAAAAAACCTAAATTCCAAATATACAGACTGCTACAAAAAAAGGGCCACCAAAATATGAGGGCAATAAAATTTTTAATCTCTACAAATAAAGGGAAATTAAGGGGGGGAAAAAAAATTTCCAAAGGGAAATTTCTAACCCTGAAAACCCCTACCACAGGCTATAAAAACCCCTAGCCTAATTGCGGGAAATAAACTTTCCTGAAAAAGGGGACGCCCCGTCGGGAAACCCTACCCCCTAAAAAAATACCCCCCTAAAAAGCCCAAATGTTTCCCAGCATTAAACGGGTTTAAATAAAAATCTTCTTCAACTTTTGGGGGTCCCAAAATTTTTTGGGGGCCTACCCGGACCATTTTCAGGGGAAAAAAGATTGGGTAGGCAGTGGATAAAATGATTCTTTTCCCACAAAATTTTTTCCAAGGTTTGGGAGAAATATGGCTCACAGCAAAACCTTTTACACCTATGGTGTGCCGAAACATTTTTGGGACTTAATGCTTGAAGAAAAGGGTGTTTATTTAAACCCTTTTTTTTTAAAAATGCGGGGAAAACAAAGGGCATTATGGGGGTTATTTTTTTGGGGGGAAGGTTCCTGAGGGGATCGCCTTTTCGGGAATTTTAAATTTTCCGGAAAATTAAAAGGTAGGGATTTGATAGCCGGGTGGTAGGGCTTTTCGGGGTTTAAAATTTCCCTTTGGGAATTTTTTCCCAGCCCTTTTTCCCTAAATGTTAGAGATAATTATTGTTTTGGGCCCTCATTTTTTTGTTGGTTTTTTGGAGCATTCCGTAAAAATTTTGGGAATTTTTGGTTTTTTAATAAAAATTATTGAAAAAAATTAAATTTTTTGTAGTGTTCCCGGTCTAGGAAAATTATTTATTTTTTTTAAATTTATTTATATTTGTTGATGGTAAAACTTCTTTAAATTGTGTTCAAACGTTCCTTTTTTATATGGAGATTTTAAACCAAAAACAATTTAAAATAAGCAGAGGTCGCAGTCTTTCCTTAAAATGTGTCCTCCAATTATGATCCATTCCTAGTATTGGTTTCAAAAATCTAGAAAGCTGACTGCGGGAACACACTCTTATTCTGGGTTCACACGTTGGGTTTTGATGCTTCTATTGTAGCAGTATTTATAAGCCAAAACTAGAAATGGTCAAAAACACAAAAGAAGCAAAAGTCTTTCCATTATACTTTTTCATTCTAAGGGTTCCTTCCAGGTTTTGCTCACAAGTACTGCTGCAAAATATGCATTAAAAACACTGTGTGATCCCAGCATTAGGCTAGGTCTACACAGCACAGGTTTTGGGTGGGATTCTCGGTGGATTCTAAATACAGACTGTAATCTGCACTGTGTAGCCCTCAATAGGAAATCCATGCTGTAGTCTACACAGCACAGACTTTTTACTGAGGGAAACTTAAACCGCCATGCATCTGGCGGAATATAGAACATATATATATATACGTATTCTGCCGGACCGCCGTTGAATTCCCGCAGTCTTAATGTTCTGGGCCGCCCGGAATAAAAAATCCTGAGCAAAAAAGAACGGCGGTGTGGCGCAGTCGAATTTTGGACGGCATTTTCACTTTGCTGTGTGGACTCGGCCTTCGGGAATGTTCACACGGCGTGTTGGATCCGTTTTGAATCCGAAAAACATGTTCAAAAGTGCTGCATAAATCACATCCAACATGCAGGTGCAGCAGAAACGCACCCTATAGTTTTAAAAAGGGCGTCTACTGCATCAAACATGCGTGTTTTACATTGAAAGCAATGTAAATCACACTGCACATTGTTAGATGCGTGTTTGGGTCCATTTAGGGTCCGAAACACGGATCCAAATACACATCTAAAAATGAATCCAACACGCTGTGTGAACATACCTTTAGTCTTTAATCCAGGTTGTTTAGCACACAAGTCATTGACTACATTGGATACCTTTGTGACAAACCCTCAGCTGAGTGCAGGACTTGCAATACAGAGGGCTGCCTCTGAGTGTTATTATATACAGTATTAGCAGCAAGCAGAGATCCTGAATATGATAAGGAGGTGGAACACAAATCAATTATCATTTATACTTTGATATAAGTATTTCTTTATATAAAACTAGAAACCTCTTTAAAATGGAAAGTTTCATATGTACCAGGGACATGACGCCATGTCCCTTCCGTGATGCTTACTGATAGCTGATGTGAGAACTGATCAGACAGAGCAAAAATGGGACAAACAAAAATTCCTGTGATAATAAAAGCAATAAGAATAATGGCTAACACAAGGAGCAGCACATGTTCAGCAGGCAGCCTCTGCTCCTCTCTGTATGCTTGACCATTCAATTCATCACTGTGGAGACAGCGCCACTTGGTGATCACATGTCATTACTACATTTAACCTCTGGTATAAAAATGTAAACCTATAAAAACAGTACCGATACAGGCAGTCCCCGGGTTATGAACGGGATAGGGACTGTAGGTTCAGGGGCGTAGCTACAGGGGTTGCAGCGGTAGCAGTCGCTACCGGGCCCTGTAGCCTGGGGGGCCCAAAAGCGCTTTCTTACAAAGGGGGGAACACCAGTATTGAAAAATGGCACATGGTAACTGGTGGGGCCCATTTCACTTTTGCACGGGGGCCAAGAGTTTGAATTACGCTCTGTGTAGGTTTGTTCTTAAATTTTAATTTGTATGTAAGTGGGAACAGGAAATTTTATTAAATGTAACTCCAGCACAAAAGTTTTCTTTCTTGTTTGGGAAATGCGGGGGGAAGGGTTTTTACATTTTTTTGCTGTCTGTCCCCAGTTAAAAGATTTCCCCTCATGTGTGCTGTGGAATGCAGGAATTGTCGTTCCATAGCTCCATCTGCTGTGGAAACATGGAATAAAAGTCCCAGCTTTTCCCCCAAAATCTTCATTTGTAGTGGGGGGCGGATGTAAGTCTAAAGGGTTTTAAGTAAGGGACTCCCTTATAAGTAACAAGCAAACAGTAATACAGCTAAAAAAAAGCAAAGAGAAATTCAGCTCCTTGATTCAAAAATGTAAATAAGTCCCCCAACCGAAGAACAGTGAGGGAAACAAGTAAAAAATTGTAAATAAGATGAAGAAGAAGAACCCAGAGGGTAAGAAGGATTAAAACTACAAGACACAAAGGGGCATGATAAAAATAAAATAAAAAAAGAGTTAAATAAAAAGTTCAAAACCCCCTTTTGCCATTCAACTACTAAAAAAAAAAAAAAAAAAAACAAAATGATAAAAAGTGAAACATAATTGGTATCGCTGTGCCAAAAAAGGGGACCAAGGTTTTTCAAATTTTTAAATCATTTATCCCCTTATTTGAACAAAAAATAAAAAAAAAATCCCTAATCCCAAAAAAATGGGGGCTTTTTTGGTCATTTCACATCCCCAAAAATTTTTAATAATAATGTAAAATTTGTGCCTTCGAAAGGGGTTTTCCCAAAAAAACTACATTCACAAATGACATCTTTCCGCAAAAAACAAGCCCTAATTTCAAAGTTAGATGGAGAAAATAAAAAAAGTTATAGTTTGGAATTTGGGGAAGGAAAAAAAAAAGCAAAAAAAATTATGAATAGGTAGTGGAAAGGGGTAAATTTGATCTGCAGCTATATTTTATATTTATTTACTTATTTATTTAAGATCATTAACTTTTTTATTTTGCTGCCTATGGACCTGTGAGAGGACTTGTTTTTTTGGGGATTGGTTTTCCCTTTTTTGGTGTTTTTTTAAATAACAAAGATTTTTTTGGGTCACTTTTTTACTCCTACTTTTGGGTTGCAAAGCAACCAAAAAAAAAAATTCTGGAGCTGAGTATTTTTATTCATACCACTCACCATACAGAAAAAAATAAGGGTTATATATTAACCCCTTACTGCCACAGCCACCTATAACGTAGCCCCATTTTTCAAACATGACATGCTAGTTTATATGTGAATAAAATATGTAAATAAGTAAAAATTTGGGTAAAAGGGGGGGGGTCTTCCACAAGAAAATACCCAAAAATACACCAAAGGCAACAAAGGAGGGGCCAAAAAGCATTTTTAAGGTCATGGAGTGGCCTGCCAGTCTCCGCCTTAATCCCATAGAAAACTTATGGGGGGAAGTCCGAGTTCCCCAAGCAACACCTCAAAATCTTAAATGATTTGGGGATGTTGCAAAGATGAGTGGACAAAATTTTTCCTGACTTTGCACAAACCCATCTCAAACAAAAAACGTCGGGGAAACTGCTGTTTTTGGCCAACAGGGTTTTGCGCCAAGAAAATTAAGTCTTTTTTTTAAAGGGGGAACCAAATCTTTTTCTTAGCAAAATGAAAATACATTTTAGAATTATACAATTATTTTAAAGGATTTTTTTTTTTAATATTCATCTCTCAATTTTTTAAAAATTAACCTACCTTAAAAATTATAGACTATTCATGTCTTTGTCGGGGAAAAAAAACTTACACAATCAGCAAGGGATCAAATAATTATTTTCTTTACTGTAGCGACTTTGCATGATGAGTTGACATTTTTACAATTTGTAAATTTTGTACAATTTGTACAATTTTGAGGGACACAACACTTTTTGATCACCTTTTAAATATTTTATGGGAGACAGAATGAAGAACGTAAAGCAAACTTGGTAGAGTTTTTAATTTTTACAGCTCTCACCGTTTGGTATAAATGACGTTAGTTTTACTTTCTGGGGCTATCTTTTAATAAAACAAACAACAAATCTCCTTATAGTATTCCAGGCAGGAGAAAAAAAAAAACCTAAGATTTTTTCCCAGCTTTTTATAGCCATACAAAAATATCCCAAATACTAGAACAATGCCCAGGGGAAAAAATTTTCACTAAAAAATTACTTTTATTCCCAAGATAACTAAAAAAATTTTAAAAGGGACAAATAAAATACCGAAGTACAATCCTACCCAAATAGGGAGTAACCCCCCAAAAGGGCGACCTCAAAGAAAGACCCTTTGCTGTATAAAAAATATACCGCAATAGTGCACGGACCAAAAAACATAACAAAAAATATAAATACATAAAAAAAAACACCTAAAATACCAAAAAATGTACACAAAAAAAAAAAACACAAATCTATGCTGAAAGAACACCACAACAACCAACGGTTTCTCCGGGAGATATCACGGGTTCATAGGGAGATAGGGAACCACTAGGCAAAAACAATATCAAAATTAAAACTAAAACCAAATTTAAGAAAAGAAATGATAATAATCAAATGAAATTAAGTATGAACTCTTTCGTCCCTTTGAAGATGCAAAAGGGGGCAGGTCCAGATAATGCCGAACCTAACAATAAAGATAGGGAAAACAATAGAACCCAATCGCTGTCACGCCAAAAACCTGTGCGGGGAATTTTGGCTCCAGAAAAACCAACTGCGATGCGCAACTACATTTCGCACGAAAAAATAGAAAATAGTAAATTCCTGTCTTTCGATCAGAAGGAAGAAAAGTTGGGCGGGGACTAATAGAAAAATAGAAAATACGGCGTCTAGAAAGAAAAAGCAAAGCGCCCATACAAACAAATTAGCTATGCAAAAAGGGGCACAAAGCGAAAATTTTGAGTGCGAATGTGATCCTGCGGAAAATCTTTTTATACAAAGGTAAGGGTTTTCTTTGGGGGTCGCCCTTTTCAGGGCGGTTACTCCGCGTACTTGGTAGGATTGTACTTCGGTAGTTATTTGCTATCTTTTAATAGTCATAACTTTTTTATTTCTCCATATACAGAGCTATGCAAGGGCTTTTTTTGCTGGATGAACTGATGTTTTCATTGGTACCACTTTGGGGGTTTATATGATCACTTTTTATTCAGCGGGATGAACAAATTTGCAATTCTGCCATTGTTTTTTCTTCTTTTTTTTTTGCAGCGTTTATTGTGCGGGTTAATTAACATGACAGATTTATAGGCTAGGTTCTTACGCACATGGCAATACCAAATATGTGTACTTTTTTGGAGCGATTAACATTTTTATTGGGAAAGGGTGGTGTGTGTGTTTTACTGTATGTGTGTTTGTTAGGGTTTTTCACTTTTTCATTTATTTTTTTAACTTTATGTGACCTGTCCCCTGGGGACTGACTCAGCATTATTAAAAACACTGGTTTTAAAACAATACATTTATCATGTCAACCCCGGTCCGCTGCCACCCTGCCCATCATTGGGCCCAAGATACCCCTCGTAAGGATGGCCCCTTTGGACCTTGGCTATGGCAGCGTACCGGGGGGCTAATGATGTGCGTCCCCGGTTCTGCGGGCAGGAGCGAAGGTTTTCAAAATCGCTCCCCTCAGTATGCATGTAATACCTTAAAAAAAACAGTCACTAAAAATCCCGGGTACAGGAGCAAATCTACCGGGGGGGAATCAAAAGTTACTAAAAAAAAGCTCCTACAAAACCAAGACCCAAAAAAAATTATACTTTTAAGGGTCAAAAATCCTTCCCGACCCTGACCCAAAAAGCGGGGCCCCCCAAATTTATATCAGCTTACCAGGTCTACAGACATATACCCCGCCAACAGGGGGTCATAAATTTGGTTTGATATTGTTGTATTAGGCTCGAAAATATAAGTGTTACCCCCGTTACATTTTTGAAATCACCGGAGACACATTTTTGATCAGCGTGTTCACTTTTCCCTTTTCTTCTCCATCCCGGGTTACACCTTTATGTGATTTTTCCCGACCCCAAAACTGTCCCTGCAGTTTGGACACAAATTCTTCAAAACCCCACATTTTTTCCCGCAACCCCCTTACTTTTAAGTATCAAGGGCCCCTCATTAGAAAGGTATAAGATAGCCCTCTCAGTCAGGCAGGTATATGTATCTATGTCTCCTCTTTCAGGCAGGTATATAGCTAGGGGCCCCAGGCAGGCATATGGGGCCCACAGGCAGGCGTATGGGGGCCACAAGCAGGCGTATGGGGCCCACAGGCAGGCGTATGGGGGCCACAAGCAGGCGTATGGGGCCCACAGGCAGGCGTATGGGGCCAAAGGCAGGCGTATGGGGCTCAGGCAGCATAGGGGGGCTCAGGCAGGCACATAGGGGCCACAGGCAGGCGTATGGGGGCTCAGGCAGGCGTATGGGGCCACAGGCAGGCGTATGGGGCCACAGCATACATGCCAACTCTCCCGTTTTTGGCGGGGGGTCCCGATATTTGGGGTCCCCCCCCCCGCCCTCCCGGGAGAGCTGGCATTCCCTCCCGCCGCCAGCAGGCAGTGGGAGCTCTTTAAAATGACCCGGGCGGGAGTAGCGCTGGTGCGCTACTCTGGCGCCCCCGGGTCCGTTCTCACAGGCGGGTGAGTGGCCACGCGTCCGTCACCGCCGGAGTCTCGCTGTGCAGGGAGGAGGCATGAGGGATCGTTCCCCTCCTCCTCCTCCCCTGTATGTACAGGGGCCGGTGTGTCGCTGTACATACAGATCAGCTCGCAGGGGGTTTGACGCGCGCGGCCGCACTCACTCCCCTGCGACGCTGAGGAGATCGGCCGGGAGATGTCCGGAGCTGCAGGGAGCCTGGTGAGGTAAGTGGCTTTTATTACTTTATTTTTATTAGCACTACCTGGCAACAATGGGGGCACTACCTTGGCAACAATGGGGCAATACCTAGCAACAATGGGGTACTACCTGGCAACAATGGGGGCATCTACCTGGCTACAATGGGGGCACTACCTGGCAACAGAGGGGGCACTACCTGGCAACAGAGGGGGCACTACCTGGCAACAATGGGGGCACTACCTGGCAACAGAGGGGAAACTACCTGGCAAAAATGGAGGCACTCCCTGGCAACAATGGAGGCACTACCTGGAAACAGAGGGGGGCACTACCTGGCAACAGAGGGGGCACTACCTGGAAACAGAGGGGGCACTACCTGGCAACAGAGGGGGCACTACCTGGCAAACAATGGGGGCACTACCTGGCTAACAAAGGGGGGCACCTACCTGGCTAACAAAGGGGGGCCCCACCTGGCTAACAAAGGGGGGCCCTACCTAGCAAAACAAAGGGGTGGCCCCTACCTCGCTCACAAAGGGGGGCACCTACCTGGCTAACAAAGGGGGGCATCTACCTGGCTACAAATTTGGCTCTCCCTGGCTACAGAGGGGGCATCTACTTGGCTACAGAGGGGGCATCTACTTGGCTAACAATGGGGGCATCTACTGCCTGTAAGGGGCACTCCCTGGTTATGGGGGGGCTACTACCTGGCTGTAAGGGCATCTACCTGGCTTTCTTCCAAAGCCGTGAGGCCGTTGGGTGGAGTGGGGGTGGCTTTTTTGAAGGGCGTGGCATACCGACAAGATGGGCGTGTCCATGCAAATTTTAACGCTACGCGCGCCGCCCACTGAGAATCTCCTACTTTTTCATTTTCAAAAGTTGGCAACTATGGGCCACAGGCAGGCATATGGGGCCACAGGCAGGCGTATAGGGGCCACAGGCAGGCGTATGGGGGCCACAGGCAGGCGTATGGGGCCACAGGCAGGCGTTTGGGGGCTCAGGCAGGCGTATGGGGGCCACAGGCAGGCGTCTGGGGGCCAAAAGGCAGGCATATGGGGGCCACAGGCAGGCAAAATAACAACATTCATACTCACCTTACCTCTGTCCCGGCCGCGTGCTCTTCTTCTTTCCTCTTCCCGGGCGCGCGCTCCTCTTCCGTCCGACACTGGAGACTAGATGATGTCATCACGCCTCCAGCGCCGGGACGCTCCTCCGGCAGCTACTCGGGCGCACGGCCTATGACACACTGTGCGCCCGAGGAGAGGCAGCGTCGCAATGACATCACTTCATCGCGGCGCTGCCGGCTGAGGCGCACGGGGCCGCGGCGGGTCCTCAGCGCTATGATCCAGCGATCCTCCGGTGAGCGGGTCCAACACTGTCTGCGGGGCAGGGAGCGCTCGCTCTCTGCTCCGCAGAAGCCCTCACCTGTATGTGCGTCCAGCGGACGCACATACAGAGATCGCTGGCGCTTCAGGCCCACGGCAGCGGCCTGGAGCCCGGCGATGTTCGGGGCCTCTGTTTGCGCCCCTTAGGGACCGGCAGAGGTAGGCGCCCTAGGCGATCGCCTACCTCTGCCTACCCGTCGTCCCGGCCCTGGTCAGTAGGATGTGACAGCAGTGAAGTGTGTTACTATTATTATGATGTGACTGTGGAGCTTCGACTATACTAATAGAACAGATCAGGGGGGCATGTGAACGGTTCATATCCCTCCCTGCTCTGCTGTAATTAGTGGACACATCGTGATTATAGTAACTCAACTTCACAGCTACCCTGTGTCCTGATGGGAGGACAGCACAGAACAGGGTTTGTTTGTTGTTGCTTTAGATGTCCATGGAGATTTGTATGCTAAGCAGGGGGTATAGGAACACTTGTATCCCCACTGCTCTGCTATTAGCATACACAGCTTCACAGACCTCTGACTCCACACTCATAGATCAGCCCTCTCCTGTCTCCTGACTCTGTGGAGAGGAGCAGCAAGAGCTCAGCCTAGCAGCACAGTGCAGCTGATCCAGCAGTGAGCAGCCTTCAGCAGACCTAGGCAGGCACTCACATGGTTAACCCTGGCAGCAAACCCTCTCGCCCTACCCCTGCTGTATAGAAGTTACTGCAGTTGGAGGAGGAGAGCTGCCTGTGTGCTGAGGTGAGGGGGAGAGGGGGGGAGGAGAAGAGGCATACAAGAAGCACGCCCCTGACTTCAAAAATCCTATGGTGCCAGACACACTGAGGTAGGCTGAAAGCCTGTAGTGAGACAACTCCTTTAAGAATGTCCCAGGCTCCAACCTATGTGTAACAAGAAGAGTAATGTCCAGGCAGAACTGTTCTCCCTCCTCTTTAGCACTTGTTCTGTAGCAGCTCGCCTCCTCTCATTCTCTGAATCACACACCACATATTTTTGTTTCTTCTGCTGTTAAGATTCACTTTCATCTACTTTATGTAAATGTTTCAAATATTCTGCACGTCCCCCCCTCCTCCACTAACCCCCACTGCTATCCATACATTTCCACACTCAGGGGACCTAGATCCTTTCTGAACAGCAAGGTTTGTATAATGTCTAGGGGGAAAGAATCCTGCACTGACTCTTTTACATGGCATTAGATTGATGTTATATGATTGGCTGTTAAATTAATGATGGGATTCTCAATACTGAGATCCTATCAATCACTTCTGAGCATAGAAAATTGAGCACTGAACAAAATCCATGCAGATTCTCACTAGAATTTCGTCTTTTCTTTTGATATTTGCATTTTGCTCCTTGGGTTAGCGTTAGGCTTAGGGATTAATAGAAGAGTTAATGAGAGAGTTGGGCTGCGTCCACACAGACATCGTTTCCGTGGTTTGCGGATTCGCCCGTCCCCCTCAACCACTGACATGAAAACCGGTGGAAGAATGAACATGTTCTATGGTTTTAGGAACACCGGTGGTGTGAAAAACCATCCGGCAGGAAATCTGTGCAGTGTGGACTGCTGCATGGATTTTCTATTTAAAGGGAACCTGTCACGTAGATTATGCCGTCCTTGCTAAGGGCAGCACAAGCCAGTGTCAGACCTGCTGTTTCCAGCGCTGTGTCCCTTAGTCTGTAAGATGCTGGAGTTTTTAGTGCTCAAATCTGCAGTTTTCAGTCAGAAAAGAGTCTGTTTAATTCATGACACGCCCACCTGAGGCTAGCCCCGCCCACCTCACAATTGCTTAACCTGGACAGCGCTGGAAACAGCAGGTCTGACACTGGCTTGTGCTGCCCACAGCAAGGGGGGCATAATCTATGTGACAGGTCCTCTTTAAGTCAATAAAAAATGTTGACAGTCGATTTGCAGACAGCTTTCAAATCCAAAAACTGTCTGTAATACCGACTGAAAAACCTGTCATGGGGACATGCCCTTGGTTTAACCCCTTACCGACATTTGCCGTACCCACATATGGGATATCTCTGAAAACGGCAGAATCTGGGGAATCAATATTAAGTTGCATTTCCCTGATCACATCTACCGTATTCTTGTCAATAATGTATAAAAATTTAAAATCTGCAAAAAAAGTGACATTTTTAAATTTCACCTCCACTTTGCTTTAATTCCTGTGAAACACCTAATAGGTTAATAAACTTCCTAAATGCGTTTTTGAATACTTTAAGGGGTGTAGTTTCTTAGATGAGGTCATTTATGGGGGTATCTAACATACAGGTCAATCAAAGTCACGTAAGAACTGGACTGGTCCCTAAAAAATGTATATTGCAAATTTTCTTGAAAATTTGAAAATTACTACTAAATTTATAAGCCCCCTAATGTCATAAAAAAAAAGACATTTAAAAAAAATAATGCCAAACTACAGCAGACATATGGTAGATGCTAATTATAAACTATTTTGAGTGGAATAACTATCTGTCTTACATGCAGAAATTTTTGAAGTTTGAAATTGGTAAAATTTTTCACATTTTTCACGATAATATGATATTTTTCACAAATAAACAATCATTTTTTGGACCAAAATTTCTTACTATC
The DNA here is from genome assembly GCA_025379985.1 of Phyllomedusa bahiana. Lineage (NCBI taxonomy): Eukaryota > Metazoa > Chordata > Amphibia > Anura > Hylidae > Phyllomedusa > Phyllomedusa bahiana. Next base: position 58,809 of record JAODAL010011630.1, on the reverse strand, counting down.
TTAAAGCGCAATGTGTCACGAGAAAACAGTCTCTGAATCACATGGATAGGTTAAAGTGTCAAAAAGTTATTCTCACATAAAGTGACACATGACAGATTTAAAAAATGGGGCTCTGTCAGAGAGGCCAAAACTGGCTCCGGCGGTAAGGGGTTAAAGAGGTTTTCTCAGCATGCTGTTTCAGAGTCACAAGCAGCTTCAGCCTCACACTGTCTGGTCAGGCCGTGGGTGGTTCTGTAGCAGTGATTGACATATCAGCTCTGTTATTCCTAGCTGATGCTGTTACAGTGAGATGACGGCATGAGATTTAATCTAGTAAGCAAAGCTCCCAGGAGTGAAAACAAGTGCTTTCCAAAAGTAATTGATCTAATCTTGTTAGAGATAAAGGGCGACATGTATGAATGTTGGCGCTGACAGATCAGTTCTAAATCGCTTTAAGACAGTGTAGAATGCACCAGAATGTATAAACCTGTTCTTCTGCAGCTCATACATACAGGCGCAGTGTAGAGCCAATACCACAAGTCTGGCTCAGGCACACCTTTACCTGGTCTGGCTGTTCTTCTGCAGGTCATTACATACAGGCGCAGTGTAGAGCCAATACCACAAGTCTGGCTCAGGCACCATCTTTACCCTGGTCTGGCTGTTCTTCTGCAGGTCATACATACAGGGCAGTGTAGAGCCAATACCACAAGTCTGGCTCAGGCACCACCTTTACCCTGGTCTGTTCTTCAGCAGGTCATACATACAGGGCAGTGTAGAGCCAAAGACACAAGTCTGGCTCAGGCACCACCTTTACCCTGGTCTAGCTGTTCTTCTGCAGGTCATACATACAGATGCAGTGTACAGCCAATACCACAAGTCTGGCTCAGGCACCATCTTTACCCTGGTCTGGCTGTTCTTCTGCAGGTCATACATACAGGCGCAGTGTAGAGCCAATACCACAAGTCTGGCTCAGGCACCACCTTTACCTGGTCTGCTGTTTCTTCTGCAGGTCATACATACAGGGCAGTGTAGAGCCAATACAAGTCTGGCTCAGGCACCACCTTTAGGCAATGTTCACACAGCTTAAACTGGGACATATTTTGTCCCGTATTTCGCGCCGTACTGCGCTAAATACAGGGCAAGATACGTCCCAGTCATTACGGTAATCCACAGTTCTCATAGAGAACTATGGATTACACCTCCTCTCCCTGCTCGCACGATACGGCGAGCGGGAGAAGAGAAGTGACATGTCAATTATTCACGGCGTATATGTGCCGAGAATAATGAATGTCTATAGGGTTGGCGGGCCCTCCCGCCTTCTAACTGTTCTGTGCTTAGATCTGGTGTAAAAGAAAATCATAAATGTGTCTACTTCTATGAATGTGATTTGAAGCCCCCAGAACGCCCCAAATCTTTGGCACATTAAATAGTGTCTTTAGCACATTTCAAAGGTACTTATCGCGCCAAAGTTTGGAGTGCACCCGTTCATACATTCTTTTTGGCTCAAAGTACACCAGAAAACTGGCGCAACCCAGTTCATACATGTTGCCCGTCCTACTATGGTGATGTCACTCCCTGCTCTCTGTCTAATCAGGAAAAGATATATGGACATTAACCTAGAGACACTTGTGTGCACTCAGAGCAGTGCAAACTCTCTTATCTCCTTATCAGGCAAATATCAAAAGAGCAATGTATTTAGAAAAAGTCTTGATTTACCTGTCTCTACATGTTGAAAGTTGAACATTGTAATGTGAAAACCCCTGTAAGGTTAAAGAATACCTATTATATACAAAAAATAATAGTAGATGAAATTCTAAGACTTTTTTGTCTTAGCAATTCAGAGAATTTACCTCAGAATTACAGGGACACCGATTTTAGTTTCACTTTGTTAAGCAGAGCTCGTTATGCAGTAGGATTCCTTTTTTTGGGAGATACCAAATGTTCCGGGGGAGCTGAGGACATAGCTGCTTCTACAGGGTAATCGGAGTCTCTCACTGCAGGCACAGCACACTGAGGACATAGTGTGACAGGGTTTACAGGCTGCTAATGTTATATCCAGCCCCGAAATAGCATCCCAGAGCTCACCAGTGTGCTCATAATGTAGACTTCCTGTCTCCCCCTTTCACAGTGGACCCTCCCAGCTCAGAAGCAGTTATCTTGATGTATGATTATTTTGTCAGCTCTGTGAAACTGTCATGTGCTGACCCGACTTCAGTCCTATCTTAAAGGGACAGTGCTTTTTAAAAAAAATAAATAAATGAATTACAGGTGAGATGCTTTGATTTTCCTAATGAAGCATATTTATGGAAGTGTTTGTATTTTAGTCTTCTGTTACTTCATGAGGTTTCCCTTGAGGTGATAGGTCCTCTTTAAGATTAGGTGTACGATAAGGCCATGTTCACACGGCTTATTCTGGGATGTATTTCAGCCCGTATTTCACGCCGTACTGCGCTAAATACGGGGCGAGATACATCCCAGTCATTACGGTAATCCACAGTTCTCACAGAGAACTATGGATTACGTCTCCTCTCCCTGCTCGCACAATACGCCGAGCGGAGTGAAAAGTGATATGTCATTTATTCACGGCGTATTACACACTGTGAATAATGAATGTCTATGGGGCCGGCGGGCTGCCGCCTCCCCCCGCCCCTCCCCCGCTGCCGGGCACACGGCGTAATTGCGGGCGAGATACGTCCCACAATTACGCCGTGAATAAGCCGAGTGAACCCGGCCTTACAGTTGAAGCTAGGGTTAGTGTTTAAATTGGGTTTAAATTTAGAGTTAGCTAGGGTTAATGTTATGGTTTGGTGGTATAGTAGTTTAGGGTTGAGAAACTGTGATGGATTTGGGTTAAAGTTAGCGTTAAAGCGTAACCCCCCTTAAGAAGACTGATAGCAGAATAAGACCTTTAAGCTGCCTTTATATGATTTTCTATTTTAGTGCAGATATATATTTATCCAAGGTTTACATTCACTTACAGTTAAGTTTCTCACCACATCTTCTACAACTTTGTTCCAAGCATCTACTACTTTTTTAATAAAACAATAATTTCTGACTGCATCTCATCTTTCCGAACTGATCTCAGATGATATATTATCCAATGAAAAAATACAATGACACAAAAAAATCATAAGAAAAATATATATTCACAATCTTTATTAGTTCAATAATCAATATTAAAAACTGATATGTCACAAACAGAACACATTTAAGGCTAAAAGCAATTAAAAATAGTACCCATATCAAACAAGGCATACAAATCACACCATTCCTGAACATAGAAAATTATTTAAAGTGTATAATATATAATTTTTAACATTAGTGTAATAATATTGAAGTGTCATATATTAGAAATCAAGTGATTAAACAGTAATATTTAATATATACTATAGTAATATATGACACTAATATTATTGCACTAATTTTAAAAATTTTATATTATACACTTTAAAGAATTTTCTATATTCAGGAATGGTGTGATTTGTATGCCTTGTTTGATATGGGTACTATTTTTAATTGTTTTTAGCCTTAAATGTGTTCTATTTGTGACATATCAGTTTTTAATATTGATTATTGAACTAATAAAAATTGTGAATATATATTTTTCTTATGATTTTTTTGTGTCATTGTATTTTTTCATTGGTTAATATGTTTCTGTGATATAATGACTCTCTGACTGAATATTGGACCTTATTGAATTGGTGATTCTACTAATCTCAGATTATGTCTCTTGTACTTGTATTTAGCTTTTAATTAAAAACACTTTCCTTCTGAATCTTATTTGAACCTTTAACAAATGTAAAGAACCTAATTTAAACCTTTTACATGTGTCTGAACCCTTTGGCTTGTACAGCGCCCTGGAATTAATGGCACTGTAAAATAAATAATAAGAATAATGTGTAAAGGTTGTGATCATGACGCCCTTCAGATGTTAGCTCCGCCCACATAACTAGCCCCATCCATTCTCAGCCCCGCCCACTCACAGTTGATTCAACCTTTTACTTTGAATAGGTAGAAACCTGTGAGTAAATAATGGGTGGGTGGGGCTAGTGTCTGCTCATGAATAAGCTGGACTCTTTTCTGGTAGAACAGGTTAGATTTGAGCATCAAATGCTCTGAAACTCCAGCATCTTACAGAATAAGGGGCACAGTGCTGGAAACAGCATGTCTGACACTGGCTTGTGCTGCCCTCAGCCAGGGGGGCATAAACTATGTGACAGGTTCACTTTAAGGCCTTTTTGTAGCTAAGATATCCAGAACTGAGCAGATTATTTCAGATGTAGTATCACTATAGATCTAGACAGTGGAATCACAATCTACGTCTCTCAGAAGGAAAAAGCCCTTTAAGGTTAGAGTTAAATGTAGGATTAGAGTTAAGGTGAAGGAATAACAACTATGACTGGTTATGATAAAGTTGAGAGTTAAGGTTAGCTCTAAGGTTAGGATAAGGGTGAAGGTTAAGTTTAAGATTAGGGTTCAGTTACTGTTAACAATACAGTTAAGTTTAAAGTCTGAATAAAGCTTGGATTAAGTTGGGAGTTAAAGTTTATATATCGGGTAAGCTTATAGTTACTAGTTAGGTTATGTTACAATTGAAGTAAGGACTATAGTAAGGGTTACAGCAAGAGCAAAGTTAATATTTAGGTAAGAGTTAATGTTAGATTTTAGGTTAAAGTGTGTTCTCATCTCATTCATTAGCTTACAAGTAGGCAAAGGTAATTAAAGACTATTACCAAATACATTCCTGTTCTGATTTTGCTTCCTTTCAAAATTAGTGAAGTTATCTTCTGCTTGTTCCCTAGGCTCCCAATTATCTCTTTCTCTATCTCTTAGACGTATGTTGATGTCACTCCCTTCTGTGTCCTATCAGCAGCACATGATCTTGGTTACCTTTCTTACTGACAAACTTTTAAATGATATAGCCTTGTGCCCTGCTCCAAAAAGCTTAAAGGGGTTGTCTCACTACAATGATTGGGGTTTAATTAAAAGATCTTTAAAAAACAAGCAGCTTTGCAATATATGTTAATTACAAATGTCCTACTGATTTTGAGTTAGCCCTGTTAGTAGGAGTGCATCAGCTTCTCAAATTTCTATAGCAGCCGACCTGTTGATCCTTATCTTACTGGCTGTCAGGTCTGTATGACTCATCACCTTCTGAAAACAGGTCAGAGCAGAGAGCCCCTCCCCGCACAGAATGCTTCTGTAGTGGAGGGTGAGGGAGGACTCTGGCTTCTGTGTCCATGCTGCCTGGATTAACCCTGTGTGTGCCTGCTTCCTCCTGCTCTCTACACAGATTGAGCAGAGATGAGGCTGATCAATAGATGTGACAGCAGTGACCCTGTGTGTTACTATAATCATGATTAGTCTGTGGAGCTGTAACTATACTAATACTATACAGATCAGGGAGCATGTGAATACTTCATGCTGTGCTGTACTAGTGACACATAGTAACACTTCCCAGCTGCCCTGTGTCTGTTCTGACAGGGTTTGTTGTTGCTGGAGATGTGGAGACTTGTAAGCTAAGCAGAGGGATTATAGGAACACTTGCATCCCCTCTGCTCTGCTATTAGTAATCAATGCTTCACAGACCTCTCTACACTCATAGATCAGCCCTCTCCTGCAACAGACCTAGGCAGTCACACACCGGGTTAACTCTGGCCGCAAACCCCCTCCCCCTTGCGGTATAGACGTTACAGAGCTGCCTGGGTGGTGAGGGGAGGGGGGGAAAAAAGGGAGCAGAAGAGACAGACCAAGAAGCACGCCCCTCAATTCAACTATCAGGCTCACTGACAGGCTGAAAGCTTGTAATGAGACAACTCATTTAACTAGAAGCGCAGAAATGTCTAGCAGAGCAGAAATGTCAGTCAGTGCTGTAGAACCACCCACACCCTGAACAGGAAGTGGGAACCTGAAGCTGGCTGTACAGAGTACTGGAATATGAATCCAGATTAAGATTTACACCAATATCACTGAAATGTGACATTTTGAGATTGAACCTGTGTGTGAACTGGTCTTATCTGGGCGTTAGCTTTTAAGGAATATTACATTAACCAAAGTCATCTTTTACAAGCAGTCAAACTATATAATGCTCATTTTACTCTTCATATTTTTTTTTTCCATTGCTTGGTATCCATTGGTATACTGGGAAAAATGGTAACCCAGCATACACAGTGGCAGAGCCACAGGGAACAGTAGAGCAAACATTATTTGGACCACATTTGCTCTACTGGTGGAATAGACATGCTTTCTGTGCCAAACAGAAAGAATTATAGTAATATTTGTATATGGAATGTGGCACTGTATGGTGGTATTAAGTGGGTGCTATATGGTGGTGCTGTGTATGCACTGAATTATAGTATATTGTAGTAATGGTGAGAAATGGTGTAGTAATGGTGGGAATTAAATGGCGGTATTATAGCTGCAATTATTGGACTTCTGTTTTTCATCAGAAAATAGCACACAAACAGACAGAGTATAGCGTGTAGAATTATGCAATAACACACTTGAGCCAGACTAAAGAAATCTTTTTTTTTTTTGCAGTATCTTATAACAGGAAAAGTGGAGTTAAATGCCACAGACAAAAATATACACCAGAAAGGACAGAGATAAGAAGTAAAAAGAAGGCAAAGGAAGGGAAGAACAATTTTTGCTTGTTTTATTTGTTTTTATTGAAAAGGGGGAAGGGAATATGATAAAGTCAATAATATTAAAGAGATGTAAGGATCCCATGGAGTTATGTTGTGGACCCACTGACATCAAGGTTTTCACTGTTATGGTGTAACTCTGGCTGTAATACACAGGGGTACATTGTGGTGGTCACTGTTATGGGGGGCTGTCTCAAACAATTATTTCTAATATTTAAAAAGACGAAAAGTCATAAAAAGAGAGATTCCATGGCAATTGACAGATATTAGGTTTACTGAAGCACATAAGAAAATGATGCATGCACTTGGTTTTACATATTTTGGTCCCTTCATTGGTATACAAGGCTCAATCTGTACATGTTGGTATTTGTCAGGGTTGGAATATTGCGTCGGACATATTTATGATTCTTTGGCGCCAAATCTAGGCGCATAACTGTTAGAACAGCCAAATCAGGTTATAGGTGGTGCCTGAGCCAGACTTGTCATATTGGCCCTACAATGCGCCTGTATGTATGACCTGCAGAGACCGGCAGAAGAACAGGTTCACACATTCTGCCACATTCTATATTATTATTTTTTTTTTTTAGCTTTTGCTTTTGTTTCCCGGACGCTTTTTTACATTAAAGGGGGAGTTACATACATAAAAAATATTGAAAAAAATACAATGGTTTTTGATAAAGACTAAAAACTGATAAAAGAGGGAGGGGAGGACCCTGCCCGAAAAAGCTTAAAATCTAAAAGGGAAAGGAGGGAAAAGGGGAAAATAAAGTGAGGGGCAGCCCTGTTTGTGGGCCTTTTTGTTGGTGGGTTGGGGTTTTTTGGGTAGGTTGGGGGTTTTCCCGGGAAGAGATGGGTTTTAGGTTGCTTTTAAAGGAGGGGGAGGGGTGGCGGGAGTCTGATGTTTTGGGGCCCCAGTGAGTTCCAGAGTGTGGGGGAAAGGCACGGAGAAGTTTTTGGGAGGTTATGTGAGGAGCTGATAAGAGAAGAGCAGAGAAGAAGGTCCTGTGGGAGCGGAAAAATTGAGGGAGGGGAGGTATCTGGAGATTAGGCAGAGGTGTATGGGGGGGAGAGGAGGGTTTTATGGAGAGCTTTGTAGGTAGGGGTTTCAGAAAAGTGAAATGAATTCGTTGGGCAATTTTAAAAAAGTGCAGGGATTGGGGGGGGGAGAGGCAGAGGAGTGGGGGAAGGGGGAAATAAGAGGGGCAGCGAGTTAGGATGGATTGAAGGGAAGCAAGGGGTGCTGGATGGGAGGCCACAGAGAATTTGGGGTTACAGGGTCTAGGGAATTTCTACCCTTTAAAACTATTTAGAGCAGGGCTTCAGCGCCCAAAGTTATTTCATGTCGTCCCCATGTGTAAAACTGAAAAGTTTTTTGTAATGTCTTGTTTTGCAAAAAAACACACAGCCCCCAAGCAACCTGGTTTAATTTGGGAAAAGTAAAAGGGTATCCCCGAAGGGCCCCTTGTCTTAAAGTAGCTTTTATGAATAGATAAAGAAAAACATTGTGCGTCCCAAAAAAACAGAATAATAGCAAAGGGAATTTAAAAATAATTGCCACCTCCTGGCTCTGCTTATAAATGTAATGATTATCAGCCCTACCAGAATATTGATCCTGACAACTTATTTTTATATGAGAGGGAACATGGGGTTTGGATCATGCGTATAAACTTGAAGGTCAGGAACAATTTTAGCTGTGGTGGTATCTATCATTAGGGAATATGGACGTCATGTAAAACTATGATTTTTACAAAGATGTCCCATGAAGAAACGTTCCCGTCACTGCAGATATCAGGTCAGACTGAAGCCATATCTGCTGGCATATCTACAGTTCAACATGCAAGCAACAAGCTCAAAATGTAGTACAATTTTTATAGAAAACAGCTGATAGAATAAATATATTGAACCTTCTGGTCAGTTTACATCACCTAGACAAGTTATGACTTCTTATCATCACTAGGTGTCTTGTAAACCTTCCCACCACTTACACAAGTAATACAATTTTTATATAATGAAACCATTCGGTTTTGCATAAGTTTGAAGGCCATGATTATAATGGCCATGCCTAGCACTGTGTACACCGACAGCAACAAAAAAAAGTTTGGGTGTTCAGGAAAGACATCACCAAATCCAATGGTGGTTAATGTTATAAAGCAGAAGTAGAAAGCTTCAAGGGTGTCCCAATTCTCCCACAAAGGCAGAATTAAGGCTCCTAGCATGATGAACGCCATCACCACAAATATAATGACGAGGATCGGAACGTCCAACTGTTCAATTTCCTCTCCAAGGCGATCAAAATTCAGTAGGGGTGGATGGGGGGTTTCCTTAGTTTCAAGTTCAGGGCAGGAGTAGCATCTCATAAATGGGCCTTTTTTGGGTAAAATACTTTGAGTATTCTTCAAAATTAGCAGCTCAAAAATGTTCAGGTTCCTCAGCTGCAAGTAGCTGTTCTTCACAGGTGCCTGGTTCTTTAGGATATCGGTCAGGCTGAGTGGTTCCTTGATTGATATCTGGCTTTCTAAGGTGGACCCAGCACTTGATCTTTCAGAGCGACGCTTCAGGCTGTAAAAATTCTTGGAATGATTAAATTTTTGCTGGAAACATCTGTGCCAGGAGTCTAAAATATAGTTATATGTCCTAGACATGAAGACAGCAAGGATATCGCCAAGATCTGCCAGCAACAGAAGCATCAAGGGAATGCCAATTGCTGCATAGACCATAGTGGCAATTCGTCCCAGCTTGGTGATAGGGGCCATTCGTCCATAACCTGAAAGAGGGAATGAAATTATATACTGTAAAAATCAGTAGTTTTTTGTAATCTAATATATATAGTGTATTGTGGATTAATATATAATATCCCTGCTGTCTTATGGGTTATAAACCTATCATACCAATAAAATCACCTGCATAGTACCATGCAAGCCCTCCTTGGCTGTTTTAAATATATCGTTGATGTGTTACAATAGAAATGTAAAGTGTTAAATTACTCTTTGCAGATGGTCAAATTTCACGAAGCGAATGTCAATTATTTTACTACAGTGAGAGGGGTTGGAACTGATGAATGGATATATTTGTAGTCTTCTATATATGTAGACAAAGACTTATGGACTGTTCAAGACTTGCCTATAGTTTTACAATGTATAAGAAAAAGAGAGACATACAATAAGTTGCACACCCAAGATATTTTAGTATAATGATATTATAAGAAATGCACAAAACCCAATACCCTAAAAACACATAAAAACAGACAAGAAAAGACCAATTAGGGTCCCTGTTAGGAAAACCCCAACCTGCTATGACGATATGCACATATAATGGCCACTATACATAAATAAACTCGAAAATCACATACTCTATCATAAATAGCAATATTCTTGCATGATAAACAGATGAGGGCGACATGTCCCATTAGGGCTGCACCATTTTTTTTTGGTGTATTTTGCGATAAAAAACTGTTGATGTCCTATTCTCTATATAAATGAACTGTAATACACTAAAACTAGGTGCATTATACACCAGGCACGACACATTTGAATGCTCCTAAATTAGGCACATCAAATATGCTAGCAATGATATGCTATGCACCTATGTTATGTGCCTAAGTTAGTCGTATTAATTATGCTATGTCAGGTATACCACAAGCCAGATTTTTGATAAGTTCGTTCATACACTACACAATCAATTAATGCACATTATAACTGGCGTGGCAGTGCCTCTTTTCTGACATGTCGCCCTGAGAAGGTTAAAATGAGTGTCCACTCATCTCACATAACTGCACAGGTAATTTAGTAAGAAAAGTTGCAAATATAAAGTCACATAATAAGAGGAATCTGCCCTATCACACTAATGTGCAATATTTACCATGAAGCAAGAATTTCAATTACAAAATCTATGAACAGCCAAGGAGATCACATATAGAAATGTAGCCTTATAATTTCATCCTGACACAAAGGGCGACATATATGAATCCCTATATTTACCATTTTGCCATAGGCAAACTTAAACTCTACCAGTTCTCTATCTATAAAACACTAAAACGTAACTTTTATTATGTATAACACTTAACCTCTATACACACTATTTAAAAACCTGATTTCTAACCTCTTAATTTATCCCCTTCTATTTCTGAAGGAATAGCTCCTTTTCTATTATCAAGTCTGGTGGAACCACCACCTATTAACAGGAAAACCTTATATATACAGTAATTTACTAACTCCAGTAAGGGATCCCAAGCATCCTACTTGGGCAGTCATCCCTAATCTAATAGACATAAAACATATAAGGTTTCCTTGTGATACCCTCTGCAGCGGGTGACACTTGTAGACATAGGTGAGAAATCACAATTTAAAACGTCATGCCTGACCTCCCCAACATGTTTCACCAGCTAAACTGGCTTTATCAGGGGTTAGAGGTCTGGTCCCATGTGGTCTAAGCTAATTTCCTTTTATATCATGTTAGGTACACACTCTATTCAGGTGATCACCAATTAGCCATCAGAGAATCCACAAAACCCAGTCCGCCTTCCACTCTCCTGCACGCACACTGATACTATGTGCTGCTGCTGTCACCATGCTCCCATAAACAACATTCCTCAGACAAGTTCACCATCTCCATAACATGAGTTCAATTGGCTTCTACCTCATGGGGGTTTTTGCCTTCCTATGGATCAACACTTTAACACTTTAGCAACACTTTTATAAATGGGCTGAATTGGATGGACGTATGTCTTTTTTCGGCCTGACAAACTATGTAACTATGTAACATTCCTTAGACAAGTTTACCATCTCCATAGCGGGCTTGCACCCTATCTTACCGTACTGCCCGCGCCCGCGTACTGTATCAATGGAAATATCTGCCCTGACTGTGATGGACTTCCGTCCAATTTCTCTCATATTATTGCGTCTGCGTGGCTCACCTAGAACGGACTAAGCAGAATAGGTGTTACATTCCACAGCACACTACCAGCTTTATCACCTCCCATGAACCCCTTCTCATCCATGTCTAATATGCATATTCATTGGGAATACATACTTCATTGTACTGTACACTGTTGTCTTAGTCTCTTCCCATAAACCACTTCTTTATATCTAATATACATATTCATTTTAATAAAGCTGCAGGCCCTATGGTTAGCCCACTCCCCCTCCCACAACTTCACCTCCCACTTTCCCCATTAAAGACTCTTTCTTACAGGTCACGGCTAGTTACCTAATTCATTACGTTACACTGGGAGTTTGCAAAAATGTTAGTACATTCATACTCTATTGTATTTGCATACATTTGTATTGCATATATTGTATTTAAAGTTAGCACAAAATCTACACAGTGAGTAGAAACAATAAATCTATACATAAATAGATGTATACATGAATAGATGGTAATCTACTCCCAAGCTGCGTCTCGTCATAGCAATCATATAATATATGCACTTACGTTGCTATGACGAGACGCAGCTCGGGAGTAGATTACCATCTATTCATGTATACATCTATTTATGTATAGATTTATTGTTTCTACTCACTGCGTAGATTTTGTGCTAACTTTAAATACAATATATGCAATACAAATGTATGCAAATACAATAGAGCATGAATGTACTAACATTTTTGCATACTCCCATTGTAACGTAATGAATTAGGTAACTAGCCGTGACCTGTAAGAAAGAATCTTTAATGGGGAAGGTGGGAGGTGAAGTTGCGGAAGAGGGGACGGGATAACCATAGGGCCTGCAGCTTTATTAAAATGAATATGTATATTAGATATAAAGGAGAAGTGGTTTATGGGAAGAGACTAAGACAATAGTGTACAGTACAATGGAGTATGTATTCCCAATGAATATGCATATTAGACATGGAGGAGAAGGGGTTCATGGGAGGTGATAAAGCTGGTAGTGTGCTGTGGAATGTAACACCTATTCTGCTTAGTCCGTTCTAGGTGAGCCACGCAGATGCAATAATATGAGAGAAATTGGACGGAAGTCCATCACAGTCAGGGCAGATATCTCCATCGATACAGTACGTGGTCGCGGGCAGTATGGTAAGATAGGGCGCAAGCCCGCTATGGAGATGGTAAACTTGTCTAAGGAATGTTACATAGTTACATAGTTTGTCAGGCCGAAAAAAGACATACGTCCATCCAGTTCAGCCCATTTATAAAAGTGTTGCTAAAGTGTTAAAGTGTTGATCCATAGGAAGGCAAAAACTCCCATGAGGTAGAAGCCAATTGTCCTCATGTTAGTGAAAAAAGTCCTTCCTGACTCCAATCTGGCAATCGGAATAAATCCCTGGATCAACGACCCCCCTCTAGAATCCTAGTCACTATAACTTGTTATATTACATCTAGAAATGTATCCAGCCCCTTCTTCGGAATCCTAGTCACTATAACTTGTTATGTTATCATGCTCCAGAAATGCATCCAAGCCCTTCTTGAACTCTGTTAGTGAATTCACCATGACAATTTCCTCTGGCAGAGAGTTCCACAGTCTCACTGCTCTTACAGTAAAGAATCCCGTTCTATAGTTATGTAGAAACTTTCTTTCCTCAAGACGTAGAGGATGCCCCATTGTTCTAGATACAGTCCTGGGTATAAATAAATATTTAGCGAGATCTCTATATTGGCCCTGGGAGCATGGTGGCAGCAGTAGCAGCACATAGTATCAGTGTGCGTGCAGGAGAGTGGAAGGGGGAGTGGGTTTTGTGGATTCTCTGATGGCTAATTGGTGAGCACCTGAATAGGGTGTGTACCTAACATGATATAAAAGGAAATGAGCTTAGACCACATGGGACCGGACCTCTAACCCCTGATGAAGCCAGTTTAGCTGGTGAAACATGTTGGGGAGGTCAGGCATGACGTTTTAAATTGTGATTTCTCACCTCTGTCTACAAGTGTCACCCGCTGCAGAGGGTATCAGAAGGAAACCTTATATGTTTTATGTCCATCAGATTAGGGATGACTGCCCAAGTAGGATGCTTGGGATCCCTTACTGGAGTTAGTAAATTACTGTATATATAAGGTTTTCCTGTTAATAGGTGGTGCTCTACCAGACTTGATAATAGAAAAGGAGCTATTCCTTCCTTCAGAAGTAGAAAGGGATAAATTGAGAGGTTAGAAATCAGGTTTTTAAATAGTGTGTATAGAGGTTAAGTGTTATACATAATAAAAGTTACGTTTTAGTGTTTTATAGACAGATAACTGATAGAGTTTAAGTTTGCCTATGGCAAAATGGTAAATATAGTGATCAAAAGTCACTCTCTCTGTTCTCTTGAGAGATTCCCATTGTTTTGGAGACTATTTGACATATATGAATACCGGCGCTGACAGACCAGTTCTAAATTGCTTTAAGGTAGTATAAACTGTGCCAGAATGTATGAACCTGTTCTTCTGCAGATCATACATACAGGGCAGTGAATTTCCAATACCACAAGTCTGGCTCAGGCCCCCAAAACCTTTAAACTTTTTTCCCAAAAATTTCCCCACAGTTAAGAATAATGAGAGAAATGCAGGCAATTGGGAGGAAGTCTGTAATTCCTAAGAATGATACATTAACCCCTTAAGGACCCAGCTGTTTTGCCCCTTCCTGCCCCACCCCAATTTTTAAAAAATCTGACATTTTTCCCCCATTTATGTGAGAATTTTTTTTGGGAACTTTTTCCCTACCCAAGGGTTTTCCCGAGATTTTTTTTCTGTGCCCACATTGTGCTTTAATTAGTAAAGAAATTTTTATCCAAAAAACCCTTTTTTTTTGGGGGAAAAATTTTAAAAATTTTCAGAAAAATTTTGGAAAAATTTGCGATTTTGAAAATTTTTAAAAAATTTTCTGCGGGGCAAGAAAGTTTAAATTATTCACCAAAAAAATTTGGTTTATAACTAGCATCTACCATAGGTCCCCTTAGGTTGGCATCATTTTTTTAAAATTATTTTTTTTTTTTTTTTACGACATTAGGGGGCTTAGAAATTTAGTGTAAATTTCTACAAATTTCAAAATTTTGAAATAAAACATTTTTTTAGGGACCATTTCCAGTTCTAAATGTGGCTTTGAGGGGCCGCATTTTAAAAATCCCCCCTTTAAATTTTGCCATTAAAAAAAATAAAACCCCCTTAACCCGTTTTTTCCCAACCCTTATTTAGGAAGTTTGAAACCTTTGATATTTCACAAAATTAAAGAAAAGGGGAGGGGGAAAATTTTCCAAAATTTCACTTTTTGCAGTTTTTCTTTTTTATTTATCCATTTTTAAAGGGAAAGGAAAAAGTGACTAGGTAAATGCAATTTAAATAAAAATTTCCCCCCCGGGGCTCCCTTTTTTAAGAGATACCCCATTTTTGGGGCCCCCTAGTGCATTTTTTGGGCCCTCCCCAAAAGGGCCCCTGAATAGGGGGAGAACCTACTATACTTTTGGGGTCTTTTTTTCAAAAATTTTTTAAATTTGGGCGCCATTTTGGGTTTTTGGGGGGACACCCAAAGGGTTGCAAAAATTTAATAAACACCCCTAAATAGCCACATTTTGGAAACTACACCCCTTAAGGAATATACCCCAGGGGTTGATTGAGAAATATAGACCCCAGGGGGTTTCCAAAAAATTTTTTTTTAAAAAAGGGGCTGTAAAAAGTAAAAAAAAAATTTTTTTTTTCCCCCAAAAATCGCAATTTTAGTTTTAAAAGGGTTTCACATATAAAGGAATTTTGAAAAAAAAAAACCCCTAAAACTTTGTTAAGCAATTTTTTCCCAATTTGGAAATTACCCTACATTTGGGTGTAAAACTGTTTTTTTGGGGCGCATGGCAGGGCGTAAAAGGGAGGGAGCGCTATTTGGCTTTTGGGAATGCAGATTTTTGGTGGGGCCATTTTCGCATTTGCAAAACCCCCCAAAATAGCAGAAACAGGCGAAACATTCCAGAAGTTGCCCCCTTTTTTGGGTTTTAAACACCCATCAGGGATCTCATCTAGGGGTGTACTGTGCATTTTGGGGTGCAAAGGGTTCCCCTAGTTTTTTTTTTTGGGATTGGGCAAATTTAAAATGGGGGGGAAAAACGGGAGTTCAGTCATTGTTTTTTTAGTTTCAATTTTACAGCCTTTTCGCCGTGCAGTGTAAAAGATGTGATAAAATTTACTTTTTTGGGGGGCGGTACACTTACAATTTATATAGAAATTTTATAAAAGTTTTTTTTTGTTTTTAAATTTCTTTTACACGAAAAAATTAAATCTATAAAAAAAATTGCGTTTTTATGTTGTCCTTTTTCTGACAGCCATAACTTTTTTTTTTTTCTGTGTGGGAGAGCTGTTGGGGATGGGCCCTTTTTTTTTTTGCGGGATTTAAATTTTAAATTTTTTTTTGGTTTTTATTAAGTGGGGGCATATGATTATGTTCAATTTTTATTAGGTTTTTTGTGAGATTTTTTTTGAACAAAAACAGCAATTTTTGGTAAATGTTTTTTTTTTTTTTTATGGGGTCACTGTACCCGGGATATATAAAAATTTGGGAGTTTAATCAGCCGGGCCATACGATTACACTGATACCCAATTTTTTTAATTTTTTTTTTTGTTTTACTGCTTTTTTTACAAAAAAAACAAATTTTTTTTCCCCAAAAAGGAAAATACGTTTTTGCATCACCATAGTTTTGGGGAGCCATAACTTTTTTAAAATTTTTTTTGCTTTGGGGCTGTGTAGGGACTTTGTTTTTTTGGCGAGAGGGTTTACGTTTTTATTAAGTATCATTTTTGGGGGGACAAGGGTTTTTGATTTCTTTTAAATCCATTTTTTGGAGGCCAGGGTGAAAAAAAATACTGGCCCAAACCTAGTAGTGTTTTTATTTTTATTTTTTAAAAGGGCCACCGTGCAGTAGCCGTGATAAGTTAGCTTTTTCTCTTTTTGGGGGGGCCACCCCAAATTTTGGGATCCCCCCAATTTTTAATAGTTTTTTTTTAAGTTTTAAGCACTTTAAAAAAAAAAAAAAAAGTGTTTTTAAATGTTTTAAAACAATATTTAAAGATCCCGGGGTATCTTCAGAGAGCAAAACTTTTTTTTTTTTTCCGAAAACAGGCTTTTTTAAGAACTTTTTTTTTTGCGGGAAAGAATTTTAAGTTTTTTTTGGTACAAACTTTGGAGTTTTATAGGCGTTTTGATCGCTTTTTATTTCCTTTTTTATGTGCTTTCGGGGGTGAACAATTAAACTTAATTTTGTGATTGTTTTTTTTTTTTTTTTTTCCGGGGTTTTTTACCGTACGGGGTTTAAATTTAAAATTTACAGATTTTTAGGGGAGGTCTTTACGCATGCGGCGATTCCAAATATGGGTTTTTTTATTTATTTTTTTTTTATCTTTTTTGGGGCGATTTTCCCTTTTTTAAAAGGGGACAAAAGGGGGGTGTACGTATTTTTTTTTTTTTTTCGTGTTTGTGTTTTAAATTTTTTTTTTCACTTTTTTTTATTTTTTTCACTTTTGGGACATTTTTTTTTTTACTTTTCCCCATAAAGGGGTTGGGAAAGAGAAAATCTTTTGTCTCCATTTTAATAGGGAAAACAGTGCATAGCTTGTTTCTATGACTGGGGTTCCCATGAAAACTGTCAGTCACGAAGGGCCCGGGTTTATGCCCCAGGGAAATTTTCTGCCTTCCTGAGTCTGTAAGGAGGGGAGGAGAACCCCAAAGGATGCCGATTTTCCCACGCTGCGGGCGGGCCCACAGAGACCAGGAGGAGCCCATCCTTTCCCCCTGCGTCTTCTTAGTTTTTTTGCGGGCCCGATTGGGCCCCGAATAAAATTTCCGGGGGGTTTTCCGCCCCCCCCCCCCCCCCGGGGCGATCCGGGGTCCCGGGGCCCATGGGTGGCGGGGAAAGTAAAACCGAATTTTACAGCTGACCCCCGGCCCCCATCGCGGCCCAACTCTGCCCTTTGAGTTCGCGCGAAAACCTCAAAGGGCGTATCCCCCTACGTCCAAGGGGCGTTAAACCCCCCCAAAAAAAACCTGGACGTATGGATAAAGCCCAAAGGGCGTTAAGGGGTTAAAGAAATATTTTAAGGATATTTTTGACGTTTTATTAAATATTTTGACGGGGATTAAAAATTTGGGTTTAAAAAAATTTTATTGTTGACTGTCTTTTGAAATTTAAAAAAATCATAGCTTTTTAAAAAAGGATGTTAAAAAAATAAAATTAATCATCCCGATTAAATAGAGAAAATTTTTTCCCAAAAAAAATTTATTACATATTAATTTTATATAATGTTGGGGAACAAAACCCGTGAGTGCACAGTAAATGTTATTTTTTTCTGAATTAATTGAACCTAAAACTACATTAGATTTTCATACTAAATTCCTAAGGAATAGATAACCAATAAGATAACCAAATATTAGACCTGATCATTTATTTATTGGGGAAAATGATCCAATATGACATAGTTGTAAATGGCAAAAGTATATGAAACTTTGCTTTCAATATCTGGTATAATTGTTTGTACAGATGAACGAGACACCTTCAGGTATCCCGGAAAAAATTTTTATTATAATCTTCCTTTTTTTACCAAAAAATGAAAAAAATCCCTTTTGCAGGGGTTTTCAAATGGCGCCCCGCACAACAATTACCAAAGGGGCTCCTGTCCTTTTTTAAAATGGCTCATTTCCCCCAAATTTGGGACAAAATATGTTTTTTAGATTCCTTTTTGTGTCTTTTCTTTGTTTTCTCATCATTTTTAAATTTCCTTTTTTTCTGCTACAACCCCGGTCAGTTTCCCCAAGACCCTTGTGCAACACTTACCGATAGTGCTGAATACAGTGAAACAGAAGAATTAAAAGGGGTAAAGAAGGGCCCTTCAACCCCTAAATTAAATGTTGTACACCAATGGGCACCCCTTTCGATGAGGTTTTTGAGTTGAAACTAGGAGAGGGGAAAACCCTAACAAAACATTAACTGCACAAGGCAGAATAGGTATAAAACTTGTCATAAAGCCTGAGGTAATGGGTGTGATAGAAGCAGAGCCGAGGTTGTGTGATGATTGAGTCACAGAGCGCCTGTAGTAGCGGTTGAGATGGAAGCAGTTCCTTAAGTAAAGTGCATCATGAGGACAGAAATCCTGAGTCAGAGGTTGCAAAAAGTGACAGAGCTATATGTTGATGGTTTAATGGAGACATAAAGGCAGAAAAGGGGGTTGTAGAGAGTAATTCAGAGCTTAAAGGGGTTGTCTCACTACAAGGATTGATTTTTATATGTTAAACAGAGATCTTCGCAACAACAAGTACACTTTTTGTAATAAATGTGTCCAATAACAGTAGACCAACCTATCCTTAGATATCACCTTCTGAGTATGGGCTGCACCAGCTCCTCAGGTCCACTACAGGCTACACACCTGTTTACACTACTCTCCTGATAGGCGCCTGCCACTGGTTCTATACAGCTACTCAGGTACCTTGTCTTCTACACTGCAGCTCCTAGTAAAGACAGGAAAAACATGCTCCTGAATCCAAAATGAACCAAGAAACCAAGAAACAGGACGACAGATAAGATGAATCAATGTAGTGAGAAAACCCCTTTAAGGTTTAGAGTGTGAAAAACAATCTGAGCTAGAGGGCACGTTTAGGACATAGACCCTAGAACAGAGGGTGTGATGAGCACAGAGAATGAGGTTCAGGGTGTAGAGAGTGGCATAGAGTACAGTTACAGGGTACAGAGTGTAGTGGAGACATAGAACCTTAGGAAGACAGTGCAATACAGACATAGAGCATGATAATAATAATAATAATCATCTTTATTTATATAGTGCCAACATTTTCCGCAGCACTTTACAATTTAGAGGGTGTACGTACAGACAATACACCTTAAAAGAACTTACAGATGAGACACGAGGTATGAGGGCCCTGCTCGCGAGAGCTTACAATCTATTATGGTGTATGGGTGAGAGACGAAGGGTAAGAAGTGCTCAGTTTACAATGGTCCGGCCATGCTACATAAATAGGAGGTGGTTTACATAAAAGTTGGGTGACAGATAAGTGCCTGTGAGTGCCCTAGTGTTGGGAGTGACAGAAAATTGTGTGATAGAGGGTGGGGGTTAGCAATCAGGGATCTTGATATGCCAGCCAGAGAAGATGTGTTCTTAGGACCCTCTTAATAATATACAGTGTTTGATGAGAACACTGAGTTTGAGGCAGATTGTTGTTGAAATAGAGCATAAGTTAAAAAAGTGTGTCAAAGAGACCTAAAACCTGAAGTAGGGGGTGTGACAAGGACATAGATCCTGGGCTAAAGTAAGTGATGATTTCATACAGTCTACGGTGGTGGGTGTAATGGAATATGGCATGTAAAATATAGTGTAAAAAGGACATAGAGCCTGTTAGAAGATGCAATGAAGACATAAATCCTGAGCTAGAAGATATGATGAAGACGTACACTGACAAGCAAAAGGGTAACAATATTTTCAACTTGTGACTTTCAGGCTCCATATTTCACCATCCACTACAGTTTTGAATGTGAGACTACCATCATTTTATAGACAATCATATTGGCCATCTCATACATAAATTTGACTTTTAACTATTTAGTATATGCTTAGTTATGCAGATTCTTGTCATGTAACTGCATTGTTACTGTTTTGCTCCTGGTGATGGAACAATCTTTTTCTTCTTGTTACTACAAATTACAACCTGTTCTCACATTTCCAAATGGTGTGTTATTAGGCTGAATCCCAAGCAAAAGGTCACTGGTTCGAGGAGCAGCCATTAAAAAGATTCCCCAAGAAAAGAAAAGCAACTTCATCCAGCTCATTGATAGCATCTCTCGGCCAAGAAAATTGCCAAACTGCATAATGTGAGGCCATGACAGCTGGAAGAATATGAAATGAAGTTCGTCCATCTATTCCAAAGCCAAGAGGTAGATGTCCAGGCAAAATATCAGAGTCAACAAGTTGGCACAGCACAAGGTCTATCAGTCCTCATGTGACAGACACAGCAGTGGAGGCGGCTCGTAGGCTTCGTAAGAGTGAGGTTACAGACGTCCATGCAAGCACAATGCAACACGTATTACACAGGTCTGGAAAGGTGCCCCGAAAAAAGGTGAAGAAGCCGCGACTTCAATATCATTATAAGAAATGTTGGCTCAAGTTTGCAAAAAAGTACGAAAGTGGACAGTAGAAGATTGGAAACAGGTGATTTGGAGCGATGAGATGAAAGTGAATAGATGGGGCTCTGATGGGGGCAAATGGGTCTGGAAGAATTAAGGGAAAAGGGGACTAACGGATCGAGAAATTGAAGGAACTATTAAGTTCAGTGGAGGAAGCCTGATGACGTAGGGTTGTTTCACAATGAAAGGCATTGGATAATTGACCAGAGTCAATGTGGATCTCAATGCTGAGCTATATGTGAGTGTCCTACAAGATGAGTGACATCATACACTCAAGTACTATGGGTATGAAAAGGAGAACTTAGTGTTCCAGCAGGACAACGACCCAAAGCATATGCCGAGATGGCAAAGAAATGGTTCAATGACAATGAAGTAGAGTTGTTGTATTGGCCTCCACAGTCCCCAGACATAAACCCACTCGAACACTTGTGGGTGGAGATTAAGAAAAAGCTGTATTCATACCCAAGTGAGTCAACCAATATGCACCAGCATTGGGAACCTGTAGGAGATATCTGGGATTTCAGTCGAGAATCTGATCCAGAGCCCAGAAGGATTCAGGCAGTGTTGAAAGTCAAAAGATGGATTTACAAAATACTAATAAAATATCAAAAAATTAGATTTTTAGGAGCAAAATAGTAACAATGCAGTTACATGACAAAAATCTGCATAACTAAGCAGATGATAAATAGTTGAAAGTCAAATTGATGTATGAGATAACATAAAATGTTGGTAGTCTCACATTCAAAGCTGTAGTGGATGGTGAGAGATGGAGCCTGAAAGTCAAAAGTTCAAAACATTGCTACCCGTGACTTGACACCACATATCGAGACCAGTGGAAACATGTTATATAATGAGGCAGATTTATTAATACTGTTTAATACATATACAATGTAAACTAAGACTAGACCATTTGTCACATACAATGGCTCACCACATAATTTTATGTTGCCCACACAAGCTTGGACACAACAACCAGGGATTGAAGATGGATCGGCTCTCCAACTTCCCTGGAGGACATAGCCAGCACTTAAAATAACTAGTCTGAACTAGACTGCCTAAAAATGTGCCAGATTTATTAATGGATGATAAATCTGGTTCATGCTTAGGCACTTGTGTCTAACTTTACACCATTTTTAAGGTGTCTTAGTTTACACTTATTATTGCACCAAAATGTTGGCATATTTTTTGCCGTGGTGTATGCTTATCCACATTCCTTTATGTGAAGACACACCCCTTTTGTGAGGTCACACTGCTTTTGGTGGAAGTAGTGCATAAGTGTCTAAAAATTGTCTGAGGCTCATTTATTATAGCAATTGTGCCAATATGTAGGATACAATAGACACATCATAAATTATGGGGTGTATATGGGGACATGACACTAAATGTGGTTGACAGCGTTACCTCTAGATGGTACCGTGTTTCCCCGAAAATAAGACAGTGTCTTATATTAATTTTTGCTCCTAAAGACGAGCTAAGACTTCTTTTTAGGGGATGTCTTATCTTTCCATGAACAAAACATCAACATGTATTAATATACTGTAGTGCTTTCATCACAAACATCAGCCTAAGCAGCCAAACTATGAATTGCATAAAAAAAATGCATTATGTCTTTTTTCAGGGGTATCTTATTTTCAGGGAAAGAGGGGTGTGACAAATGTCTCTGGGTTTGCTAGACACCAGGGGCGACTTGTATGTTTTTTGGAGCCCAGGCGCCATTTTTTTTGCACGCATTAGTAGTATAGAATGCACCAGTATCTATGAACCTGTTCTAATGTGAGTCATATATTTAGCGATTTCTATCTACAAGGCAACACTTCTGGCTCAGATAAACCACTTTTAAAGTGGTCTACCTGTTCCAGCAGTAATATGCCTGGTTTTGCTGCACTAAAGTCATCAATGTGTAGAATACTATGGTTGTATAGCGACATGCCTCCAGAACGCACCCCGATCTCAGGCGCAATACAAAGTGCCGCGGCCACCTGATAATGCGCCTATTTTTGGAATGCCTCTGCTCATACACTGAGTGCACAGTTTTTGGGCTGAAAGGAAGCCAGACTACTGGCGCAGCCCCGTACATACATGTGACCACAGGTTAATACTTCCTGCACAGATATGATATGAAGTGTAGAGTCTGGTGGAGAAAGAATCATGATTGGGGGATACTCTCATGTTTCGAGTCATAAGTTCTAGCTAACAGTGATATTTAGAGAATTTAGAAAGAATGAGCATGATGTAAGAATAACAATGTGCTTCTTTCTTGTAATGACAATGGGCACATTACTGCTTTTGCAGGGTTAGATGCTTCTTTCAGGTAAGTACAATAGCAAAGGCATCTGGAATCTATAACGCCAGTGCTACTTTAATTCAGGAAATTGTAATACCAGCAGACTTCAAAATTAGTAAAACTCGTGCTTTTAATTAAAGGGTTTGTCCACTAAAAGAAATCATACACCATTAAGGCCAAGAAGGTCCAAAAAAAGATAAAAAACCTAATATTTCCCTAGCTGTCCCCCACCACAGTAACTCCCAAGCTCCCAGTGATCCTCCCCTCTTGACTTTGAGGTCACCATCCTAACACAGAGGAGAGGCTGAGGCTCCATTCACTTACAGCCCCTCCAGCATGTTGGGACGAAAACCTAGAACACGATAAACAATAGAAAATCCAAAGAAATGACCAGCACCACAAGGAATGCTTCTGATGTATCCAAAGTATCGTTAAAAGTAGCCAACTTTGTTAATAATTAGGATAAGACCATAATTCAGGAAAAGAAAGTACACGCAACTAAAACAGGTTGATGCGTTTTGGAGGAAAGTTCTTAGTCTTAACAATTACTCATACATCTAGCCCAGCATAAATAGGGTTACGATAAACCTCACCCCTCCATATCCAGAATAAAGGAAAATACAATAGATATTTACATATATATAAAATCATTAATAATTTAGAATAAGGTCGGTATGGAGTTTGAGTCCTTTAGGAGAACTTGAGTCAAGCATTAGTATCCAATAGCCTTCGCAGTTTGATAGTTTACGTGTACTTTCTTTTCCTGAACTATGGTCTTATCCTAATTATTAATAAAGTTGGCTATTATTAACGATACTTCGGATACATCAGAAGCATTCCATGTGGCGCTGGTCATTTCTTTGGATTTTCTATTGTTATATCTGTTGTTTTAATCTGTTATGTTGTTCTGTCTGTTGTGTTAAGTAAAAATTCTGAGGCATCTTTTTTATAACTCTTTGTTGTGCTGTTCCTCTTTATTCCTTCTGTAAATGTATTACTGAATCTGTTAGTTTGGTATTAGAAATTGGGGTTGCGTCCAAGGCCGGACTTGGACTAAAAAGCAACCCTGGCACAGAATCCACACCAGCCCACATACAATTTTCCCCTTTGAATTTTGCATTGGTATGCACCTCAGCACTTTCTAAAATAACACCATCAACACAAGCAAGAAAGTAAATCACTAATCACATGGTCAGGGATAGGTGTGCACTCGCTTTTTACAATCAGAGACATATGTACGCTGCCTTTATACAAGCCATATAGTGACCACATAGTGGCCAAATACCAGTTCAGTTTGCCATCACATGACATGAGGTACAGCACCAATTCAACACAGAAGCAAAATAAACACTGACATCCAGAGTCTCACAAGAGACATCTGTTCTGATTGGAATTGGTTCTCTTTTCCCTTTTTTTTCTCCATCCAGCCCAGACTGCAATGATGACTTCTCCCGGCCACACCTCGTTTCTGCAGAATTTACCACAAAAACATCTTAGATTCCTCACTTTTCCAGCACCTCTTTCTGTGTCCACCTCTGCCCATCCATAGTGCCCCAAATAGTAAAAGTGCCCCCAGATGGCTATGGGGCTCCCATGTGTGCTCCTAGTTTTAGTCTTCTTTTGTGTCCCCATATAGCAGGTAGGTATACCCCCAAATAAGGTAGATCGGTAGACTCTTTTTAGGTAGGTAGACCAAAAATAGGCAGGTAGGCCTCTTCGTTAAGTAGGTACATAGGTTGGCCACCCCTTTGGATAGATATATACTAGTGCATCTCAAAAAATTTGAAAATCACTGAAAAGATAATTGATATCCATAATTTAAGTCAAATAGAGAAACCCATATATTCTATAGACTCATTTAAATATGAATTACAAGGTTTAATATAATACATTTGTGAGCCCTATAACAAATCCTGGAGAACCCCTTTAATTTTCAATGATATTCTAATTTTTGGAGATGCACTAGTAAGCTGCCATTAGGTAGGTAAGTATATATAAGCCCCCCATTAGGTAGGTTATAGGCCCCAATTAGGTAGGTACGTATATAGGCTCCAAAGTAGGAAGGTAGGTAAATAGGCCCCCATTAGATAAGTATATTGGCCTTCTAGTAAGTAGATACTGTATTTAGGACCCCCATAGATAGGTCTATAGTATTCCCCAATAAGTAGGTAGATATATAGGCCCCACATTAAGTAGGTAGGGGCCCTTCGTCTCACCCTACACCCTAATAGATTGTAAGCTCTTGCGAGCAGGGCCCTCACACCTTGTGTCTCATCTGTAAGTAGCTTTTCATTGTGCAATGTATGTCTTTTTGCCCATACCTACACCCTCCAAATTGTAAAGTACTGCGGAATATGTTGGCGCTATATAAATAAAGGTTATTATTATTATTATTATAGGCCCCCATTAAGTAGATAGGTATATAGATCCCCATTAGATATATAGTTAAATACGTCCCCGGTAGGTAGGTAGGTAGGTAGGTAGGTATATAGGGCCCCCTCAGTAGGTAGGTGGTTAGGTAGGTATATAGGCCACTAGTAGGTAGATATATTGGCTTTGACGTGTGCGTGCAGGGCTTGCGCTGTTCACTGGCAGCAATCAGTGGTAGTTTTGACGTGTGCGTGCGGGGTTTGCGCTGTTCACCAACAGCTATCAGAGGTAGATTCGACGTGTGCGTGCGGGGTTTGCGCTGTTCACTGACAGCAATCAGTGGTAGTATCGACGTGTGCGTGCGGGGTTTGCGCTGTTCACTGCCAGCAATCAGTGGTAGTTTCGACGTTTGCGTGCGGGGTTTGTGCTGTTCACTGACAGCAATCAGAGGTAATTTCAACATTTGCGTGCGGAGTTTGCGCTGTTCACTGACAGCAATCAGTGGTAGTTTGAAGTGTGCGTGCGGGGTTTGCGCTGTTCACTGACAGCAATCAGTGGTAGTTTGAAGTGTGCGTGCGGGGTTTGCGCTGTTCACTGACAGCGATCAGAGGTCCTGCAGCAGAGAGAGATCTTGTGCAGTTTCAATTTAACCTTTAACAGCACTTATACTTGATAACTGTGTATCTGGTGGTATTCGGAGGTCCCACTCTTTAACAATCAGCTTATATATTCACATAAACCACCTTTAAATATTCTTCAGTCTTTTTCGTGCATTTACTATCAACAAAGACTTTTCATATGCATTATCCTTTTGAAAACTATAATATTTATTCTCATTATTTTATAAAAAACTTCCGTAAACCGTATCAAAGAAATGGATCAGACTATGGCAGTAAAATTGATAGTCTTACATTCCGTCCTGTAGGAGCAGCGATATCATGGGATTCATGCTGTAGGAGTCATAGCCGCCATCATCCTTCCTCTGTAGCACGACTGCTACGTTTCGAGGACTCAGCCTTTTTCTCAAGCATGCTACCAATTGGCTAATTGATCCTTAAATAGAAGTCTACGTGTAACAAACTCTCTTCTTAAAAACATCAAAAATCTATATTATACATATAGTAATACATATATGGCAGGCATAAGATTAGAGTCATAATTATTTTTATCTTATACTGATAAATATATACCTTATAAGCCTCGCCTTACTAAAGCTCTCAAAGCCAACTTTTCCAGCAGCGCTCCTCGTTTAACCCCTTTGGGGCCAACGTTTCCAGCTTTGTAATCCAATGAACCTCTCGGTGAAGTAATTGCCTCTTCACTTGATTCTGTTGTGAAGCAACCACTTCTTCAACAATGCACCACCTCAATTCGCTAACATTATGTGCGTATTCACGAAAGTGACAAGCTACTGATGTTTCTCAAAATTTTTTATTCCCTTCATCTATCGTCTTTTCTATACTAGATCTCGTCATGAAAAGACGTATTTTTGAACGATGTTCGTTAAGTCTTATGCGTATGGCTCGTGTAGTTTGTCCTATGTACGATTTGCCGCAAGGGCACCGCAGCATGTAAATTACGTTCTGTGTATTACACGTGAAAAATCCTCTCACCTGTATAGGATAACCTTGTGTTGGGTTATTGATGGTGTGTCCCTTTAAGATGCTGTTACAATTTTGGCAAGTAAGTCACGGATACGTGCCTTTCTTTTGGGTTCTCAAAAAAGTTTGACGAGTATGTTTTTCTTTTATTTCTGACTTCACTAATGCATTACCAATAGTTTTACCCCTATTATAAACAAATTTAGGTTTCTGTATAAACAATTTACCATATGGGGGGTCATTTTGTAACAACTTCCAAACATTCAAAATAGCATGTCTAATGATTCCAGCATGTGAGTCATAAGTTGACGTGAATAGTATAGGATCCTGATCACTTCTTCTTTTATTATCGGACCTCTTAATGATAGTTTCATGGGGAATATCCCTTACTTCCTGTACAACTTTCTCTACTTCTTTTCTTGGATACCCTCATTCTACAAATTTTCTTATCAATTTAACCATTGCTTCATCATAGTCTTCCAATTTAGAACAGATCCTGCGAGCCCGCAGGAACTGACCCCTTGGAATTCCACGAAACGTTTGGGGTGCATGAAAACTGTCATATCTCAACAGATTATTTTTATCTGTTGGCTTATTATAAAGAGTAGTTTTAAGATTATTATTCTCTCTATACACCGTTACGTCCAAAAAATGTAAGCTACTACTATTACACATGATGTTAAATTCTAATAGTTCATGAATATTATTTAAGTATTTTGAAAAATCTTGTAATTCCTCCTCCGTGCCAGTCCATAACTGTCATGGCGGCCGCGGGCGCCGCTGCCCCTGCGGCCGTTCCCCTGCCTGCTAGGGCTTCGGCGCGGGCATCGCGGTCACCCGCGGCCAACCTCGTCCCCACGCCGGCTCTCTTACCTGGCCGCGCTCCGGTGCACGCCGCTCCTGTCCGTCCCGGCCGTCGTGCGCATGCCCGCCCCCTAGCGCGTGCGCGCCACGGCTGGTCTAGATTTAAAGGGCCAGTGTCCCGGTAATTGGCTTATTGCCGGGCACTGGTCCTATATAAGGTATACGCCCCCGGCACCTGTTGCCAGATTGTTGGTGTGTTTAGAGTGAGTTTGGTGTGTCTTAGAGTCCGTGTTGCTTATCCGTGTACCAGTCCGTCCCGCCACGTTTCCTGACCTTGCCTGTTTGCCGCCTGCCCTGACCGTCTGCCTGTCTCTGACCAAGATCCTCTGCCGCCTGCCCTGACCTTCTGCCTGTCCCCAACTACGCCTCCGGATTACGATTCTGTACCACGCTGTACCCCGGCTGCCACCGCGAGCAAGTCACGTCAGGGGTAACGACCTGGTAGGCTCACGCCGCAGCAAGTCCACCCCGCTTTGCGGCGGGCTTTAGTGAAAACCAGGGGCTACTTAGACTCCGCTCCCTGGCGTGGCTTAAGTATCATCGCTTGTGGTGGTCCAGCGAATCCACCGAACCCTTACAATAACATGAATATGTTGTCCACGTATCTCACACATGCCAACTCTCCCGTTTTTGGCGGGGAGGTCCCGCTATTTGGGGTCCCCTCCCGCCCTCCCGGGGGTGTTGGCTTCCCCCCCGCCGCCAGTCGGCGAGGGGGGCTCTTCACAGGGCGGCGGCGCCGGAGTCGCGCTTGTGCGCTACACTGGCGCCGCCGGGCCGCTCCTACAGGCGGGGGTAGCGGCCGCGGCGCCCGCTTCACCCCCCGGAGTCTCGCTGTGCAGGGAGAGGGCAGGAGGGAGTCGTTCCCCTCCTCCCTCTTCCCCCTGTATGTCCGGCGCCGGTGTGTGTGCCGCACATACAGGTCAGCGGCGCAGGGGGAAATGACGCGCGGCTGCAGGGGAGTGACGCGCGGCTGCTCTCACTTCCCCCTGCGCCGCTGAGGAGATCGGTCGGGAGCGGCCGTGCTGCCAGGAGCCTGGTGAGGTAAGTGATTTTATTATTTTATTTTTATTAGGTATAAGGGGGCTCTACCTGGCAACAATGGGGGCTCTTCCTGGCAACAGATGGGGCACTACCTGGCAACAGAGGCGACATCTACCTGGCAACAATGGGGACACTACCTGTCAACAGAGGGGGGCACTACCTGGCAACAATGGGGGCACTACCTGGCAACAGAGGGACATCTACCTGGCAACAGAGGGGGCACTACCTGGCAACAGAGGGGGCACTACCTGGCAACAATGGGGCACTACCTGGCAACAGAGGGGGCACTAGCTGGCAAACAATGGGGGCACTGGCTGGCAACAATGGGAGCACCTACCTGGCAACAATGGGGGCACTACCTGGCAACAATGGGGGCACTACCTGGCAACAGAGGGGGCATCTACCTGGCAACAGAGGGGGCATCTACCTGGCAACAGTGGGGGCACTACCTGGCAACAGAGGGGGCATCTACCTGGCAACAGAGGGGGCACTACCTGGCAACAATGGGGCACTACCTAGCAACAGAGGGGCACTAGCTGGCAACAGAGGGGGCACTAGCTGGCAAACAATGGGGGCACTAGCTGGCAACATTGGGGGGACCTACCTGGCAACAATGGGGGCACTACCTGGCAACAATGGGGGCACTACCTGGCAATAGAGGGGGCATCTACCTGGCAACAGAGGGGGCATCTACCTGGCAACAGAGGGGGCACTACCTGGCAACAATGGGGGCACTACCTGGCAACAATGGGGGCACTAGCTGGCAACAGAGGGGGCACTAGCTGGCAACAGAGGGGACACTACCTGGCAACAGAGGGGACATCTACCTGGCTAACAAAGGGGGGCACCTAACTGGCTACAGAGGGGCATCTACTTGGCTACAAGGGGGCATCTACCTGCCTGTAAGGGGCACTACCTGCTTATGGGGGGTTACTACCTGGCTATAAGGGCATCTACCTGGCTTTCTTCCAAAGCCGTTATGCAGTTAGGTGGAGTGGGTGTGGCTTTTTGAAGGGGCGTGGCATACCGAAAAGATGGGCGTGTCCATGCAAATTTTTGCCGCGGCGCGCTACGCGCGCCGCCGTCTAAAATCTCCTGCTTTTTCATTTTCAAAAGTTGGCAACTATGACGTATCTCAGCCACAGTTTAACCCTGTGACTGAAAGGACCTTTTGTATATGTTTGTGTGTGTTTATTCCGGATATGATGTCAGAATCTAAGGTTGATTGACAGCGGGGGGTTTAAATGTGCTTTGCGCATGCCCTCTGTATGCCTTGAGAAAGCGTCGGATGACGTGAAACAGCTGTAGGCTGCATTGGTGTCTCTCCATGCCTGTATACTCGCGTGCCTGTGATATGGAATAAATAAAAGTATACAAAAGAAGCAATCGGTGAGTGCTGCTCTAATTTCTTCTGAATATAAGTTTTAAGATTATCATTCTCTCTATACACCGTTACGTCCAAAAAATGTAAGCTACTACTATTATACGTGATGTTAAATTCTAATAGTTCATGAATATTATTTAGGAACTACAAGATTTTTCAAAATACTTAAATAATATTCATGAACTATTAGAATTTAACATCATGTATAATAGTAGTAGCTTACATTTTTTGGACGTAACGGTGTATAGAGAGAATAATAATCTTAAAACTACTCTTTATAATAAGCCAACAGATAAAAATAATCTTAGATATGACAGTTTTCATGCACCTCAAACGTTTCGTGGAATTCCAAGGGGTCAGTTCCTGCGGGCTCACAGGATCTGTTCTAAATTGGAAGACTATGATGAAGCAATGGTTAAATTGATAAGAAAATTTGTAGAACGAAGGTATACAAGAAAAGAAGTAGAGAAAGTTGCACAGAAAGTAAGGGATATTCCCCATGAAACTATCATTAAGAGGTCCGATAATAAAAGAAGAAGTGATCAGGATCCTATACTATTCACATCAACTTATGACTCACATGCTGGAATCATTAGACATGCTATTTTGAATGCTTGGAAGTTGTTACAAAATGACCCCCAATATGGTAAATTGTTTATACAGAAACCTAAATTTGTTTATAATAGGGGTAAAACTATTGGTAATGCATTAGTGAAGTCAAATATAATAGAAAAACATACTCGTCAAACTTTTTTGAGAACCCAAAAGAAAGGCACGTTTCCGTGCCTTACTTGCCAAAATTGTAACAGCATAATAAAGGGAAACACCATAAACCCACCCAACACAATGTTATCCTATACAGGTGAGAGGATTTTTACGTGCAACACACATAATGTAATTTACATGCTGCGGTGCCCTTGCGGTAAATCGTACATAGGACAAACTACACGAGCTATACGCATAAGACTTAACGAACATCGCTCACAAATACATCTTTCAAAGACGAGATCTAGTATAGAAAAGACGATAGATGAAGGGAATAAAAAAATTGGAGAAACATCAGTAGCTTGTCACTTTCGTGAATACACACATAATGTTAGCGAATTAAAGGTGGTGCATTGTGAAGAAGTGGTTGCTTCACAACAGAATCAAGTGAAGGGGCAATTACTTCACCGAGAGGTTTATTGGTTTACAAAGCTGGAAACGTTGGCCCCAAAGGGTTAAACGAGGAGCGCTGCTGGAAAAGTTTGGCTTTGGAGAGCTTTAGTAAGGCAGGCTTATAAGGTATATATTTTATCAGTATAAAGATAAAAAAATTATGACTCTAATCTAATGCTGCCATATATGTATTATATATGTATAATATAGATTTTTGATTTTTTAAGAAGAGAGTTTGTTACACGTAGACTTCTATTTAAGGATCAATTAGCCAATCGGTAGCATGCTTGAGAAAGAGGCTGAGTCCTCGAAATGTAGCAGTCGTGCTACAAAGGAAGGATTATGGCGGCTATGACTCCTACAGCATGAATCCCAGGATATCGCTGCTCCTACACGACGGAATGTAAGACTATCAATTTTACTGCCATAGTCTGATCCATTTCTTTTGATACTGTGTACGGAAGTTTTCTATAAAATAATGAAAATAAATATTATAGTTTTTTAAAAGGATAATGCATATGAAAAATCTTTGTTGATTAGTAAATGCACGAAAAAGACTGAAAAATATTTAAAGGTGGTTTATGTGAATATACAAGAGATCTTGTGCAGTCCCATTCAAACACAAACAGATAAAGCGTATAGTTTTGTTCTGCAGATCTGTAGAAGTCAGAGGTGTAATAATCTGCAGGATATTTCACTGTGTGTGAGAGAGAGAAAAATATCACCCATCTTTCCCAGAGTCCTGAATGTCAAATGCCCATTCTAATTACAAAGTATGTAGAGAGAGCACGAAATGTAGATATACACTATTAAGTTACACTTAGCTTTTCACTTCCAGTGATTCCTTAGTCTCCGACAGCTGAGAACCTCTCTTCTCCCCCACCTCACACAGAATGAATTCTCACGTGCACACTTTCATAAGCTCTCCTTAGCAACCAGTATAAACGGGAAGGAAAGCGCTTCTGTTTTCCTTTCTTTTTTCTCATCTTTCCTCCCTCGTGAGATTCACCAATTTGGAGAATTCCAGCTTCTCATTTTGGGGTTCACAATTTGGAGATTTGCTTTTTACTGCAGGAAATGGAACTGTCTTTTATGTGCAACGTACAGGTGGCTACCTGGTATGTCAGCGTCCAGTCCCTATAAGAAAGCTTTTCATACCTTTAGAGCTCTTTACCTTTTTAAGAAAATGTAGTATCCTTATGTGGCTCCTGTTTTATGCAAGACTCTGGCCTCAATGTGGTTTACACAATAAGGGTATGGTATGTTCGCATGGCGTCTTTGGGGCGTATAGCATCATGTACTGTGTGTGCCGCTATACGCCTGCTGCTTCAGAAGTACGCACTCCCACTATGAATTACTGTATTTGTGGGGCGTACGTCGGACGTATTGGAAGAATCTGATTGCACTGAGCCCTGACTCATCCAACACGCACCTGTGAGCCTGGATCAACACCAGAAGCTGACCTCACTAATCATCACTAGCTGGATGGATGCAGATTCCAGCAGTGATGTTCCTTTAGATGACCTTTACGGCGTGTTGAGTCCGTGTGAACATACGTTTTTAGATGCGTGTTTGGATCCGTCTTATCAGACCCAAACATGTATCTAACAATGAGCAATGTGATTTACATTGCTTTTACTGTGAAACATGCATCGGCGTTCACACGAGTGCGTCTTTCGGATCCATTCCAAGAACTGACAGGTCTGAAAGACGCAGCAGGAGCCCTATAATAAACTATAGGGTGCGATCCTGCTGTATCCAACACGCATCCAAACACGCAGCTGCATGTTGGATCCGTTTAGGATCCGATCGCCGCTGCGTTTTTGGATGCAATTTTCGGATCCAAAACGGATCCGAAATCGAATCTAAAAATGCAGTGTGAAAAATCCCTTAAGTGCATTACTATCAACCCATCCCCTGGCTGAAATGGCTGATAACAGAGAACAACCAATTGTATTTTTATGTCCTGCAGTCAGCCTCTCTCCAGCCTGCAATGGTTGATAACGGAGAACATCAGATCGTGTTCACCTGCCAAACTGTCAGTCTCACCCCAGCTTGAAATGGTTCATAACAGAGAGCAATAGACTGCATTCAGTTGTGCACCACACTGATCATGACAGAGCCCCATAAAGATGGACACTATCGGTTGTGATGGGACTGATCCTTCTCATCTCAGAATCATCTGCACTCGCCGCTTGTCATGTTGGAAACAGACAAACTGAATTGGCTGATAACAGAGAACAATTGATTGCATTTTCTCCCTCTCCCCAGCCTGAAAGTCAGAATCAGATCTGCACTCACCACTTGTCATGTTGGAAACAGATGAGTTCCATATAGATTCCAAAACGGCTGCTTGGTAGGTCTGATTGTGCGCAGACTCTTCGAGTTTATAAAACATGAAGGCCCCGAGGATGCTGTAGAGGACCAGGGAGAAGACCAGGCAGGCATGGGGAAACAAGATCCAGAACAGCCGGGTCAGCTGCCGGCAACAACTTTGCTGCCACCTCCGGCAGCACCTCTGCTCCTGGGACATGCTGTAGCCAGGAGGAAAGAACAGGAATGACTGGGAGTCAGACTCAGGCTTGTTGGTCAGATCCACCCCTCCACTTTTTCCCCATGTGCAGGGCAGGACCAGAAGCTCTCACAGAGCACTCTACATAGCAGTATCCCAGTGGAAGGAAGAACGAGCCAAGATCTTGCACTCAACTTAATGTAGACGGGAACTAGTTATTGATCTACTGAATAAAGTGCTGTAGAGGCCTAAATACCAACGTCATCCCCACTTTGCTGCTGTATCTAAGCCCATCATGTGTGATACTGTTTGCTAGTACATCTGATACAATCATGAATGATGCTTTCTATTTTTGTATCTAATCCCATTATGTGTAATGGTCTCTGCTGCTGTATCTAAGCCTATTATAAGTTACACTATATGATGTATCTAAGCCAATCGTGTTTATTAAGTACTGCGGTATCTAAGCTGATCATTTGATAAATGTCTAGTAAGCTGCTGTAACATACGTATAATGTTGCCATAACTCTTGACACAATTGTTGCTGTGTAATCGCTTTGTTTAATCAATTCAAGCAGATAAATTTACTGCATAGTGATATGATATATTTCCAAAGATTACAGACAATCATGAACTGGTGAAATAAAAGTCCAACCTTATAATCCAAATGTGCGGATCTAGGGCTGAAGTACGCTGTCACAACAGGCGTGTGAACTTCATGGTGCTCGCGCTTTTTATGTAACAAAAATTACAACGAAATATAGAATCTCTGAAAGAAGAAATTAAAGAAAAAAAAATATCTGAGGGTTTCAAAAGTTTTTTGATAAAAAACGGGTTTTATATTTGGAAAAATAGTAGTTTTTCCCTACAAACCTAATTTTATATTAAATTTTTTCCAGATTCGGGAGATTGCTGCTGTAAAGAATTCCCCGGGTTCTATTAATATTTTAAAAACGAAAGGGTAAAAAAACCCGGGTTTGGGGGAGGAAGGGCCCAAGAAAAAAAAAGGTTTGGACAAATAAAAAACACAAAAAAAAACATCTACCCAAACCCAGAAACAAGATCAAAACCCAGAGATTTCAGTCAGGGAAGGGACCAGTGGGATCGAGTGCTTTTTCCCTCTTCTGAAACCCTTTGTGGTGGGGGTGGCCCCATGGTGTGGGACAAAAGGAAATTTGATTTCAAAGGGGCAATACAAAAAAACCCCATAGTGACGGGAAAATTTTTGGCCCAGGTTTATAAATACAAGCAAACCCCAATCCAGGAGAATTCAAAAATAAAATTTAATTCCATTTTTTTTAGAACAACCAAGGATTCTCTTTGGGGGATCGAGAAAAAGGGGGAATCATCAAAATAAAAAAGGGATGGAGCATTTCAAGTGTTTAATTTACCTCTCATAGTTAAAGGGAAAATCAAAAACAGGTGTTTTTAAAAAACGGCCTTACTTTTACCCCCCAACCCCAAAATTTTTTACTAAATTTGTAGGGGTAAAAGATTTTAAACCCCTTTCTAAAAAGGTTTGGGTTTTACAAAATTTATCAAAAAATGAAAAAAAAAGATGAGAAAACCTTTTAAAGGAAACAAGGAAAAAACATTGGGTTTATTTTTAAACCCAATTGCGGGTTGAAGGTAAAGGGAGACCCCAAAATTTTCTAATATCCCCTTGACAAATTTGAAACCAAAATCTGGGAAAAAAACACCTCCATATAAACAATATAATTTTTTGGGATACTTTGTGGAAGTAGAAAACCGCAAGAATAAAGAAAAAAAGCACTCAGACAACAACCATCTTCTTTAAAAAAAAAAGGGAGGAAAAAATTAGCTGTTGCAGAATTAAAATTTTAACAGGGAGATATAATCAAACCCAGGGGGCCCCAAGGGGGTAATATTACATTTTTAAATAAAATTTACAAAAAGAGCAATGGTTGGGGAGAATACTTGATTTTTCAGAAACAAATAAAGGGGCTTCCAAAAGACCCGGGCCCAATTAGTATCTAAAGGAATTAAAAAGGTTTTTGGATTTTGGGAATTGAAAAAAAATTTAAAAAGAGAAAAAAATTTATGTTAAATGTGAATTTCCCACTATTCCAACCTTTTTTGTATTACCAAAAGGTTTCAAAAGAGGTTTTTTTCCAATACCCGGAAGACCCATATTCTCAGGTAGAAACAAAATTTTAACCCCAAGGGGGGTACCCAGATTTAAACGTATACTATTTCCCTTTTTCACCCGGCCCCTTCCTTCAATCCTTTAAAAAACTAAAAGGGTACGTGAAGAGGGAATTTTAAAAAACTAGTGGGGAGTGAAATTTCACTTTTTTGCAAGGGTTTTGACCTAGAAGCCCTTACAGAAACATTAACATGATCGGGGCCGGGAAAACAATCAATATTTTTTGGAAAAACAAGAGGTTTCACAATTTATTTGGAACATAATGAAATTTTGTTTTTAAAGTTATTTTGGTTTTGTTTTTTACCCCATAACTATTTTTTTTTTTTGATGGTACCTTTTTTTCACCAATAAAAGGGGCAGCCATGGGCACAGTCTGTGCGCCAAGTTTTTCTAATTTATTTTTTAGTTTGTTTGGGAGAAAAATTTTTTTTTTTTCTGAACACTTTTAAATATTCACAAATCGGATTTTTTTTTTTGGGGCCGCTTTAATTTTTAAAGATATTTTTGGATTTTTTTGGGGGGGTAGTGAAAAATTATTCAAAGGAATTTTTTATCCCAGACCAAAAATAATGAAATTGGGGGTGAAAAACACGTTTTTTAAATTCATCGAGAGAAAAATTTAATTTTTTTTGGGTCTTGAAATTATGTTGGATGAAAACAAGGGAGATTTAGACAAAGATTTTTGGGAAAAAAAAGGCTACCAAAATTTGTTACACTTTTCTAGGGGGCATCCACCTTCTCAAAAAAAGGGGGTTCCCAAGGCCCAAATTTCCCTTTGGGGGTTTTAGGAATTGCTCTACTTTTAAAAGGCTTTTAATTTAAGAATGTTTTAAAGTTAAATGCATGGTTTTTCCCGGCAAGGGGTTTCCCTAAGAAATTTTTGCGGAAGCGTTTTTAAAAGGGGCCCCTTTTACCAAATGAAAAGAGGACATTTATTAATCAGTAAACAAAAGAAAAGGGAAAAAAATGGAAATTTAAATTTTGGGGTTTTTAGGAAAGGTTTGATGATAAGCCAATTAAAAAGAGGGGTATAAAATTTTAAAAACATTGGGACATTTTTTTGGGGAGATCCATTAATTTTCTGAAAATGATTCCTAAATTTCTAGGGGCACTTATAGAAAAGGAAAAAATCTTAAGGGGTGAATTTATACATAAATCCCTTTTGAGGAAATGGCAAAAAACCATGGTTTTCAGTCACAGGTGGTTTGGCTAAAATCTCCCGGGCAACTGTTTTATTCTGGGCCATTTATATGGGAAAACTAAAGATTTTGTTAATCCCATTGATAAGAGAAGAATTTTAGATAAACAATTCATCAAATGTAAAACCTGAAAGGGGGGATTTTTTGGGGCTATGTGTACTTCCCCCAAAATCTATTTGGGGGGAAAAAACCCTACAGGAGTTTTCGGGCAAATCTCGAAACCCTCTGAGTACTATTTTGAATTTGGGGGGATACCACCCCCCAAACAGACACTTTTTTGGAAATTTCATAATGGTGAAATAGAGGTCAAAATTCTGGGGCATCTGTTTGAAAAGCTGGGGGAAAGAAAGGGGGATCTGGGTGTTTGTTTTGTTTTCAAAAAAGGGCAAAGATGGATAAAAGACCAATACATTAAAACCCAAAGGCCTAAATGAAGGCTTTTATTTTCAGCATTTAAATTTTAAACTTGCTGATTCCTTTTTATTTTTAAAAAAATTTTTTAAGAAAAAAAGAAATATGTTTATTTAAGTACATCAGGGGTTTTAGCACGGTTGAAAAATAGAAATTTAGAACATCCCAAGTTCACATAGGTTTTTTTTTTGTTTCTCTCTCCTCCTTCCCATCACCCTCCTGCCCCCCCTCTGCCTCCACGTTGTTTCTCGTTTTCCCTGTGTTTTGCAATGATCATAGGTATTGATCACGTGAGGCTACGGTTTCTATTTAACAAACTGGGAGTAATGTAATTGTTTCTGTGCATGAGGGGGTTTTTGGCGGCTGAATCGTATTGTGTGTGCGCTCGCGTTGTTGTGGCGAGACGCAGCTCGGGAGTAGATTACCATCTATTCATGTATAGATTGTTTCTGCTCGCTGCATAATAGATTTTGTGCTAACTTTAAATCACAGTTGCCAACTTTTGAAAGTGGAAAAGCAGGAGATTGAAGGAGGGTCGGCGGCGCGAAAAATTTTGCATGGGCCACACCCATCTGTTGGTGTGTTCACGCCCCCTTATAAAATCACACCCACTCCACCAATACATAACAGCTCTGAAAGAAAGCCAGGTAGATGCCCCTCTATCCAATGTAGTTCCCTTATAGCCAGGTAGTTAGCCCCCTAATAGCCAGGTGAATGCCCCTTATAGTCAGGTAGTGCCCCCTTAATAGACAGCTTATTGACCCCTAATAGCCAGGCATTGACCCCTAATAATAGCCGAGGCAGTAGCCCCTCTATAGTAGCCAGTTAGTAGCCCGCCTATAGTAGCAAGGTAGTGCCCTCCCAAATAGTAGTCCAGGTAGTGGCCCCCCCATGTACCAGGCATTGTCGCACGAGTAGCCAGGTATTGGTCTCCAGGTACCAGGTATTTGCCCAGTAGCCAGGCATCCGCCCCCAGTAAGCCAGGTATTGCCCCAGTACCCAGGCATCGCCCCCAGTAGCCAGGTATTGCCCCAGTAGCCAGACATCGCCCCTAGTAGCCAGGCATCGCCCCTAGTAGCCAGGTATTTCCCCAGTAGCCAGGCATCAGCCCCCATAAGCCAGGCACGCCCCCAGTAGCCAGGTAAAGCCCAGTAGCCCAGGCATCGCCGCCCAGTAGCTAATGAAAAAAAAATAATAAAAACTACTCACCTCACCAGGCTCCCAGCAACCTGTCCAGCTCCGGCCGATCTCCTCAGCATTGCAGGGGGAGTGAGTGCAGCCGCGCGTCACGCCCCCTTCGACGCTGATCTGTATGTACAGCGCACACTGGCGCTGTACATACAGGGGGAGAAGGGAGGGATGTGAACGATCCCTCCCTGCCTCCGTCCCTGGCACAGTGAGAGGTGCTGGCGCTACTCTTGTGCCGCGGGTAATTTAAAAGACCCCTCCGCGCCTGACTGGCGCGGGAAGGAATGCCAACTCTGCCGGGATGGCTGGGGGGGGGGGAGAACCCCAATTTTGCCGGACCCCCCCGCCAAAAGCGAGAGGAGTTGGCATGTATCGCTTTAAATACACTATATGGCAGTACAGATTGTATGCAATGCAATAGAGTTTGAATGTACTAACATTTTTGCAATGCTCCCATGTGATGTAAATGAATTAGGTGGCTAGCCGTGATCTGAAGAAAGAATCTTTAATGGGGAAGAGGTGAGTTTGAAAATTAATGAGAAGGGCGCTAATTAACCATAGGGCCTGCAGCCTTTAATAAAATGAATATGTAATAATAGATATGAAAAGAGAAGTGGTTTATGGAATAGACTATGACAATAGTGAACAGTACAATGGAATATGTATTTTACTAAAGCCTGCAGCTTTAATAAAATGAATTTTATAATTAGATAGAAATGAGTAAGTGCTTTATCGGAAGAGACTATGACAATAGTGTACATAACAATGGAAATATCTTCCCAATGAAAAAGCATATTATACATGTATGGAGAAGGGTTTTATCGGGAGTTTGATAAAGCTGATAGTGTGCAGTAGAAAGTAACACCTATTCGGCTTATGACCGTTCTATGTGATCCACGCAATGCAAATATATATGAGAGAAATGGGACAGAAGTCCATTACAGTCAGGGCAGAAATGTCCATTATAGACAGTACGCGGTGCGCGGCAGCATGGTAAGATAGACGCTATGCCCGTTATGGAGATGTGTTCCTGATGATTGTTTGGTTTATGGGAGCATGCAGCAGCAGTAACAGCACATATTATTAGTGTGCGTGCAGGAGAGCTGAATGGGAGTGGGTTTTTGTAGATTCTCTGATGGCTAATTGGTTGAGCACCTGAATATGGTGTGTAACTAACATGATAAAAAGGTAGTGATCTTTATAACCACATGGACCCTGACCTCTAACCCCTGATGATGCCATGGCTATCAGGTGCAACATGTTGGGGCATGAAGATTTAAATTGTGATTTCTCACCTCTGAGTCTACAAGTAGTCACTGCTGCAGAGGGGTCCACAGGGGCCTTATTTGTTTTGGTGTCCTTAGATTAGGGACGACTGCCCAAGTAAGGAGGCTTGGATCCCTTACTGAGTTAGTGAAATCTGCTGTATATATCGAGCCTTTCCTGTTAATAAGGTGGTGTTCCACCAGACTTGATAATAAGAAAAGGAGCTATTCCTTCCCTTCAGAAGTAGAAAGGGTTAAATGATGAGGTTAGAAAATCAGTTTTTAAATAATGTGTGAATAGAGTTAAGTAAGTTATACATCATTAAATTTATGTTTTTAGTGTTTTATAATAGATAACTACAAAGGAGTTTAAGTTTGCCTATGGCAAAATAGTAAATATAGTGATCAAAAGAAACTCTTTGTTCTCTTGCGAGATTCCCATTTTTTTGGAGACTATTTGTCTTCAGGGGAGGGCACAGTGGCGCAGGCCCCTGTGGTGCGGGGTACCACGGTTTCGGTTCAGACGGATAAGGAGGGGCAAGGGGATGGGGTTCGGTTGGATGATAAAGCGAAGGGGGAGGTTTATGTTTGTTTCGAGGGTCCTTTGGGTTCCCACTTGAAGAAAGAGGTGAAGGAAAAAATCTGGAAAGACGAATACGTCGAGATCTTTTCACTTCTCCCTCTTGAGAAATTTAATTTGGACAAGGACAAGAGGGATGAGAGGTAAGAAGGAGGAGGATGAGAAGCGCCATTGGGCGCTGATTCTCAGACTTTTTAACAACTGGTCAGGTTGTTTATGCCATCCTTGGCTAGTGTAATTGAGGAGAAAAATCCGGAGCATTGTTCGGCCACTGTTTTTGCTTATTTGGATGCGATCGTGGAGGCGCAAAGGGTTTACGGGGGGCAAGCATGGCTTTCCTGTACGATGAGCAATTCCACCAGCGGAAGGCGTCGGGCGATCGATTACGGTGTGATAATAAGGAATAGTTTGTGCTGTGGGTTATGGGACCTGCGCGATAAGGTGAGCAGTCCTTTCCAGGTGGGACCGGTGGCGGCCAGTCAATGGGTGGAGCCACCGGAGTGCTACTCGTCCTCTGGAGGCAAGAAGTTGGGACTGAGTTGGTTGGCTCTATAGAACGAAGGGCCACTGTAAGTTTGAGGGCGGCTGCCGTTCAAGCAATTGGTGTTCCGGGTTAAACGCGGGTCCCCACGGCTTTCGTCCTCGGTGCAGCAAAGAAAGGATAGAGGCGTGGGGCAGGTTCTGGTGGGCAGGGGTCAGACGCCAGTGAAGGTGAAAAAGATGCGGGTGTACCTCGCCAGGTGCCCAAGAAGGAGCAGAACAAATTTCGGCTGATACACCACGCTCCTCCCTTTCCGGCGGGCCAGTAAGTGTCAATAGGAATCGATCCGGAGCTGTTTTCCGTGGCCTATACTGTCATTTGAAATAAGGCACCCGTTTGGTGCAACGTTAATGGGCCGGGGTCGTTGTTGTGACTAAGACATGACATTGAGTGCGTGGCTTTTCGCCCTGTTGGCCAGTGCATGCAACAGTGTTGGTTGTTGGGGTGTTTTTGTTGGGATGGTGGCGTTTTCGTGGATCGTTTTTGCCGATGGTCTTGTTCCATTTCCTTTGTTCCAATTTGAAGCATTAGTTCTTTTCTATATGGGGTGGGTGCGGGAACGTTGTCGGGTGTCCCCTTTAATTATCCAATATCTGGATGAATTTTTGTGCATCGGTCCGAGGTCTCCAAACCTTTGCGAGCGGTTACTTGCGGGACTATGCAGTGGGTGGCGGAACAATTTGGTGTTTCCGTTGCCCCGGACAAAACCGAAGGGCCTATGCACCTTGTTTTGAATTTATTGGGATCAGGAATTAGTCAGATCTCAATGACCATCAGCTTGCCGCCTAAAAAGCTTGAGGAGTTACAAGGCGGAGGTTAGGAGGGAAAGGCTTTAAGGAATATACCCCTTCGGAGCAACAGTCGGTGTTTGGGCAAAGCTTAATTTTGGTTTGTCGAATTATGCCAATGGGTAAGGGTGTTCTGTCGTCGGCTGGCATTTGCGACATCTGGGGTGCGAGCCCTGCATCACTTTGTGTGGCTTACAGGGGAGTTGAGGGATGAGTTGAGTGTTGGGGGGGAGTTCTTAGAGCGTTACAATGGTCGTTCATTGTTTATCGAAGACGTGTGTTTTCGAAATACGGAGGTGAGATTTTCACAGACGTGGCAGGCGGATCGGGGTTGGGGCCTACTCCCAGGGTTCAAGGTGCCATTTGAGATGGCCATTGGCCTGTTGGAATCCAGGCTGGTGCGTAATTTGGCCCTGTTGGAGTTTTTCCCATAATGGTATCGTGAAATCGGGGGGATAAGATTCGTAACAGGAGAAGTGAGGTTTTCATTGTGACAACCTGGGTTTTCCAAGCCATTAACGTATGTCGGCGTCTTCACTAGCCGTGGGTGCGCTTACTGCGGCATTCTGGTATTGCGTTGTTTGGATCTTAATGCTGTGTGTTGGCGAACATGTTTCCTGGGGTCCACAAACTCAATAGCGGATGCTTGTCCGTTTCCAGTGGGACTGATTTGAGAACTGCGCCTGGACTTCGGCCATGGTCTTCCTTGCCGGGGCACTTGTGGTAGCTTGTCAAAACGGAAGGCCGTCGCCTTATTCAGGCTTCTTTGTCGTACAGACATGGGTGCGTAATGAAGCCTTCCTGGAATTGGATGTTTGGCTCAGGGTTTGGGGTGAACGGGTTTGTGAGGAGGATCGTGCCTTGTGCTTTGTGTTGTTTTTTTGGTGGTCATGCATCCAAGTTAGGTTGGTCTATATCTAGGGTTTTTCCTCGTTTCCTTTCCGGTTTGGGCGATTGGGTTCAAGTTGCGGGCCCAGGTGGATTGCACTACGGGCCTTTGTGGTGCGTCAAGTGTTATGGTGGT
Organism: Phyllomedusa bahiana; assembly: GCA_025379985.1. Classification (NCBI taxonomy): domain Eukaryota; kingdom Metazoa; phylum Chordata; class Amphibia; order Anura; family Hylidae; genus Phyllomedusa; species Phyllomedusa bahiana. The sequence goes on along the minus strand of JAODAL010011630.1, from coordinate 15,713 downwards.
TTTCGAAAAGGCCTGGCCACTTCGATATTTCTAGGTCTCCCGTGGACTTTCGGTTGTTGGAACGGGTGGGTGGGGTGGCGGCGGATGTGTGTTCAGATGTGGGGGAGTTGTGTTTGTTCAGGTTGGCTGGTTCCTGGGCGTTTTTCGGGGCATTGGCGGAATTGGGATTTGTGTGTTCTGCCAAGTAAGAAGTTTGGGGGGTTTTACAATGGGGTGGACTGTGGAAGTTGTTGAGGGTGACAGGGAGTCAAGTTTCCGTATTTGTGTCGGTCTAAAACGGATCTTTTTTGCAGTGGGAAAGGGTTTGTGGTTTTTTGGCGAGGTGAAGTGGTCAGTAAGTGCCCTGTTTTTAATGCTGGCGGGCTTATTCAGCTTGTGTTCCGGCAGGTTCGGGTCAGGTAACTGAGGCAAGTAACGGTCGAGTTCTTGTCCCTTTTTCAATTTACGGGTGTGTAATGAAAATGCCTGGCTCAGCTGGGGTTTGAGTCCAGGAAGTATTGCCCCGCACCTCCTTTCGGATGGCACGGGAACAGAGCGGCGAGTTGGGGTCTTATCTTCTGCCCGCGAGAAAAACTATTTGGGTCGGTGGGAAATCGGAGCGTTATCAGCTGTAGATAAGGCCCCACCTTCTAGCCAATTGAGTCGCGGTTATGCTCGTTCATTTTCTTATCCTTCTTTTTTTTATGTTTCTCCCGTCTGGTTGTTTTTCATTGTGTCTGCTTTGTGTTTCCTTCTTGTCTGCCTTGTGTGATGTTTTGTGTGGCACTCCCTTGTCTTTCCCATGGCTGTTGTTTGTTTCCTCCACCCCCAGGTCCCTAAATCGCCGGGCCTGTGTGGATCCTTGGGACAACTAGTTTGTATTTTGGGGCGCGTTAACGTGGCGTATCTGCTCTTTATTGTCCGTCAATTGTGTGCCGCGAGAATTGGTGCGGTGAAACCGTTGGCTGGAATGCGATGCAGCTGTTGTGTCGGGATCGACTGTATGGAGATTCATTCGCTTTGCCCAGTGTGATCGTGTCCGTTTTGTGGCTGGTTCATCTCTTTTTTTTTTTTTAGGGGGAAATGACTTGGGCTTTCCGCCCCGGTTCGGTGAGATCCGGGACATATCGTCCATTGAATTGCTGTGTATCTGGTCTTTGTTCCCAGGTATCGTGTAGCAGTGGTCTGACATTGGTCCCTGGAAGGCATGGAGGGGAGCGGGTGTCGGTGGAGTCTTCTAACAAAGCTCGGTTAAGCTGAATCGGAATGTGTCGTGTTTTTGGTGGCTCGAATGGCTGGTTTGGTCATTGCGCCCACAGTGGAGCTGGAGCCCGATGAGGGCAATTTTTGGCGGGCAGATGGAGTGCATCTTAACACCATTGGCCTGTATTTGTAGAGTTTTGGTGTGCATCCGAGGAAGGAGTGGATGCGGGCTTTGGGTGCTGTGGAGGTGCGGCACATGGCGTGAGGTGTCCTCGCATGCTTGCTGTTGCGTTGGGGTCCTTGGAGGTCTAGGAGATGGTGTTTGGGAAGTCATAGCCCCTATGGCTCCCTAATCAACATGATGAACATGTGGTTGGTCCTGGCGACAGTGGGGCCTCTTTCAGGTGTGTGGGCCTCCTGAGTAGCCATGTTGGGTAGCGGTTCGCCGCGCCCGGGTGTGGCCATTGTGTGCCTCTCGGAGCTGGTGACATGGCTGAGGTGGTAATTACAAAAGGTGAATGGGTCGCCAGACCGTGGGGGGTGGCTCCAAGGACCGCAGCCCCATGTGTGGAGTAGTTTTTCATGGTGTTTAAATGGGTTGAATGTTGTTTTGGGGTATTTTTAAATTGTAATGTTTTTTAAAAAAGGGAAGTGTTATTTATTACTGTTTTATTATTTATATTGTTTAATAAAACTTCCTCAGAGACCATTTAATCCAAAGCCATTGTTGTGTATGATTATATGGGGGACTCAGGGTAAGGGGGTGTGGGGTTTGGTTTGTTTTATCGGCTGACTCATGTCGGCCGACTGGCCTCTGGTCAAGCGATTACACAGCAACAATTGTATCAAGAGTTATGGCAACATTATACGTATGTTTAAGCTGTTGACATGAAAAAGAGAAAATCCTATAGTAGTTGCAGTTTGAATGACAGTCCGGGTTGAATGTCCAGCCTTGACGGAAGAAAATGAAATATTTACAGAAACTAGTAAGCTGCTGTATCTATTACTATCCTTACCATAGAGGCAAAATGGTTAGTACCCTTTCATTAAAGAAAGAAAAACCCTGATTATAAATCTAGAGAACAGGGTTGTGCCAGTTTTTGGGCAGAAAGGACCCCAGCATACTGGTGCAGACCATTCTCGCATGTCACCCTATGTTCACAAACACAAAAATAAAGCATACAAAGTAAAGAACATTATACCTACTCTGAAACACAGAGAAGACTCAGTTATGTTTTGGGGCTGACGTGCTGCATCTGGCACAGGGTGCCTTGAACCTGTGCAGGGAACAGTGAAATATCAAGAGTAACAAGCAATTCTGGAGTGAAACCTTGGTGTCAGGGGTCATGGGCCCTCCAACAGGATTATGAGCCATAACACACAGCTAAAACATCCAAGACTGGCTAAAAGCAAAGAATTGAACTATTCTCAAGTGGCTTCTATGAGCCCTGATCTAAATCCTATGGAAAATCTATGGAAGGAGCTGAAACCTGCAGTCTGGAGAAGGCACCTTTACACCTGAGACAGCTGGGGCAGTTTGTTATATCCTGAAACACTACATCATTTCAGGGTAAACACAAATCAGACCAGGTATAAACTATTCTTTTCAGATTTCTGTTCCTTTGACAGAACAGAAAATCAGAATTAAGAACGCAGACATGAGCCAAGCCTAAAGCTAACCCTGACCCAGACCTCACAACTGCAGGATAACAAGTACACAGAGGGACAGCATAAGACACACTATGGCATAGCAATAGCAGCAGCAATAAACACTTCATGAAGGCATACACATACAACGCTATGTAAGGAGGGAATGGAGGGTTGTTTTACCCCCTGAGGGTATGTTCACACGGCTTATTTTGGGGTGCATTTTGCCGGGTATTTCGCCGCGTATTGCGCTTAATACGCAGTGAAATGCGCCCCGCAATTACGGTAATCCATACCTCTCATAGAGAGCTATGGATTACGCCATGTCCCCCCGTGCGTACAATATGATCGTATTTAACATGCGGGGAGATAAGTGACATGTTAATTATTCATGGTGATTACGCGCCACGAGTAATGCATGTCTATGGGGCCGGCGCCCATGCGCCCCCCCCCATCCCCGCCTCGGAGGTTTGCGCTGATCAGCGCGAGGTCCTGAAACACATGGTGTATTGCGGCATGTGCTGTATCCGCCGCAATACACCATGTGAATATACCCTTAGCTGCACACGGCCACAGGGGGGGCGGCTTTTCTCCGCGATTTGCGGAGAAAAGCCCTCCCCCTTCACATAGACATGTTCTATGTTTTTGGGACCGCCAACGATCTGAAAAACTGCTGGGCGGAAAATCCGTGCAGTGGGGAACGCTGCATGGATTTTCCATTAAGATCCGTGAAAAAGTTTTTCAGCCTGTTTTCAAAACTGAGAACATGCTGAAAAACCGGTTGAAAAACAGTGCCGTGGGGACAAGCCATGACACTGCTCCTGCATCAAAGCCTATCGTCTCAGAGACCAAAAGGCACTACATTGTATCATGATACTACAATGTCATTCAAAGATGCAGTAAATGTTTTGCTCCTACATTAAGACTTGGTGATTGAGCGACTGAGAGTCTCCTAGTTAATGTAAGCGTTTCCTCAGCAGCACAGAGTTTTTCAGGAGGTAGGGCTGTGTTACTCAGAGATAGTGGTCTGGTCGTATTCCACTAATAATAATTGCTTTGACATTGGGTATAATAAAACTTTTGTGTTTTCTGGCTGCTCCAGGTGCTCCATATTACAGCAGCATTAGCAAGAATGAGTGCTCACATTATGCTTCTGAGTGCTCTCTGTGTCAATAATACATTATCTTATAATGAAAAATCAGGACAATGAGCCAAGATGGTACCCAGAAGCAGCCAGAGGATCCAGGGTCCTGCTGCCCTGCTCCATCTCACAGATAATGCACCATCTCCAACACAAATATCAGAATGTTCCTTTTACCAATGGAGACACAAGAAGAGGAGGGATAAGATATCCGACAAGTTTCCATGTTAAACATAACCAGTAATTTGTAATGATAAGCCAGAAGGAACAGCTCTATATCAATATAGTGGTGGACTAGACCAGAAGCTTTTTCCAGCATCAGAAAGGTAACAAGTAAGGGGACAAGTACCATTACAGGTTAGGTGCACATACAACAGCACAAATCCTACCTGCAGGGAGGTAACTTACATCTCTTGGGTCCCTCAGCAAACTCTATAAAAGGGCCCCCACCTACCATGTGCCATTCATAACCCTGGCTTTTGGTTCCCCCAAGCACTAGACGACTGCTACTTTTTTACTCCTTATAGCTTTGCCCCTGCTCCAACACACAAAGTCATGTCCCAGAATAAGTAGCCACAGGTCAAACCAAATATGAGAGACTCAGCTGCTCAGTACATCTTAGGCTGGAGCTAGACCTAGACATCTGTTGCACAATCCTAGCGACCAATTTGATTTGGTGACAACTACAATTGGGCTGAATGAGATCACCGGTATTAGTGATTTTAACATGTCTCTTTATCATGATTTTCATAACATGTAGGAAGTTTCTGTTTTGAACCCAAGGAGTCAATCAGTGCCCTGAAGACAAGCCATGCACCTGCTGCTTTGGTGCAAAGGTGCAAGTCATCATAGTATCCATGATAATAGCAAGAGACGACAGGTGTTCTTTGGCTTTAGTAACCTCCTCCTGTCTAAGGCCGTGTTCACACGGCTTATTCCCGACGGATTTGTGCGCCGTATTGAGCGCACAAATCCGCGGTGAATATGGGGGGGGTGGGGGGGGGGGCCGGAGCGCGGCGGGGGCGCCGCTCCCGGCCCCATAGACAATGCATTGTCGCCGTAAATAATGTGCATGTCACTTTCTCCCCCCGCGGCGGATTTGCCGAGCGGGGAGGAGCGACGGATTCCACTGCTCTCATTGAGAACAGTGGAATTACCGTAATTGCTGCCGCGGATTGGTGCCGTACTGAAGCGCAAATCCGGCGCGCAGTACGGCGCCAATACGCGGCAGAATAAGCCGTGTGAACGAGGCCTAAGGGTATGGTCAGACGGCTTATTGCGGCTCATACTATATGCCATGTGTTTTGGAACCACGCACTAATCAGCGCGTAATTCCAAAGCACGGGGGGCCGGCCGGGTTTTCCCATAGACATGCATTGTCAGCGGCGCGTAATCGGCGCTAACAATTGACATGTCAGTGCTCCCACCACGCGTACAATGCAATCGTATTGTACGTGTGGGGGGACGATGCGTAATCCATAGCTCTCTTTTAGAGCTAGGAATTACCGTCATTGCGGCGCGCATTTCACCGCGTATAATGTGCAATACACGGCGAAATACGTGCGTAATTACGGGAGATAATAAGCCGTGTGAATATACCCTAACACTAAACCCACACTGTGCTAGAGATAAATCAGTGAGGAACTTTTAGCAGCAAACTTATCCCCCCAGCAAAATCTAGGTGGGGCCGCATCTAGTTTTACATGTATCAGTCGTATAGTTAACTTAAGCTTTAAGCTTTAAAGGGGTTGTCTCACTACATTGATTCAGCTTGCCTCAGTCCTTTTTTCTTGCTTTCACTTTGAATTTAGGGGCATATTTACTGGCTTCCACTAGGCTGCAGTAGAAGCCAGGTCAGTAGCTATAGAAACCACTGCTGGCATCCTATCAGGATAGATCAAACAGGTCTGTAGCTATAGCAACCTGAGGAGCGGATGCAGCCCATACAAGAGGGGATATCTAGGAATAGGTAGGACACTGTTAATGGACATATATTGCAAAGTGACTTGTGTTTGCAAGATCTTTATCATAAAAAGCAATCCTTGTAGTGAGACAACCCCTTTAAGCTAAGTGCTTGCTAATGGCTGCATGTTCACACACAGTAAACATACAGCCATTAGCAAGCTTGAAGCTGCAGTCATTTTAAGAAACATATTTTTACAGATTAATTCATTAATACTGTCATACTAAGTGTAAACTTCAACTAGACAGTCTTACAATGCACTACATCCATCATGGTATTGATAATTCGGTCACATGTTTAGATGGCCTAGTCTAAATTTACGCCTTCTGTAAGTTGGCTTACTTCATGACACTTATTTTGGTGTATTTTTTGGCACACAGCATCACATGCTCAACCATGCCCCTTTTTTATGTATCCATGCCCTATCTAAAACACATGATAAATGTTGTGTAAATCATGTACACCAGTATTTCAGCGCAAACTGCAACAGAATTCTGGCAAAATTGCTATAATAAATGTGCCCCGGTGACTCTTGGGTCAGTGGTTTTGCCCAGGATGCGACCAGTACATGCGAACCAACCTTTTACCTGTTTAAAATTCAATCCTTCACTTGCACTTGTAGCTCTCACACACAATATGGGAATTAGAGACGCATCTCTTTTCTAATCCAATGGAAACCTTTGTCCAAATCAGGCACCATTCGCTGGAGCCAATGTACAGAGAGTGTCCTATTTATTATGCACTTAAAATTTTAGTGACTATTTAAAAATAATGGGCAACATATATAAACGGGCTGCCCAAGTTTTCTGCGGTTGTTTTCATAAAAAAACCTGTTGTAACCCTGTTCTATAGATGTATGAACAGTCGTACGCCCAAACTTGCCGCATCCTGTACCAGACACAACACTTTTAAATGTGCCAAAAATACGCCATGCAAGGTATACCACACGCCACATTTACAAACCCACATACAACTCTTTAATACATTCGTGCGCCTATTACACTAAGAAGCCAGTTAGAACTGGCAAATCGATACAAAGTTCATATATGTTGCCCAATATGTTTACCACAAAAATTAGGGGTGATGTGTATGAACAGGGCAACAACAGTTTTCTGGCGTCAAAAAGCTTGTTCTATAGATGTATGAACAGTTGCACTCCAACTTGGTGCGATAAGCGCCTGTTTTGCACTTTTGGGGGTATTCTGGGCTCGCTCCACATTCCAAATAGACACATTAATGATTTTTTTGACGCCAAATCTAGGCACAAACATTAGAACACCCCAAACCAGGGTAAAGGGGGTGCCTGGCCCAACTTGGGGGATTGGGCTCTACACTGCCCTGTATGTATTACCTGCAAAGAAAAAGCCAACCAGGGTAAAGGGGGTGCCTGACCAACTTGTGTATTGGCTCTACACTGCGCCTGTATGAGCCCTGCAGAAGAACAGCCAAACCAGGGTAAAGGTGGTCCCTAGCTAGACTTTGGTTTTGGGTTTCTACACTGCCCTGATGATGACCTGCAAAAAACACCCAAACCGGGAAAAGGGGGTGGTGCCTAGCCGATTTGGGTAGGGGCTCTACACTGCACCTGTATTTGACCTGAAAAAGAACACCAAACCCAGGGTAAAGGGGGCCTGACCAGACTTGGGGTATTGCTCAACACTCCCCTGTATGTTTGACCTCAGAAGAACAGCCAACCAGGGTAAAGGGGGGCCCGGCCAACTTGTGGTATTTGCCTCACACTGCGCCTTTATGTATGACCTGCAAAAACACCAAACCGGGAAAAGGGTGGGCCTGACTGACTTGTCGTATTGGCCCCACACTGCCCCTGTATGTATTGTGCAGAAAAAAAGAGACCAGGGTAAAGGTGGTCCCTGACCTGATTGGGGGTATTGGCCTACACTGCCCTGTATTTGACCTGCAGAAGAACAGCCAACCAGGGAAAGGGGTGCCTGAGCGATTTTGGGGGTTTTGGTCTAAACTGCCCGATGTATACCTGCAGAAGAACGCCAGCCAGGGAAAAGGTGGTGCCTAGCCAACTTGTGGTTTTTGGCTCAAACACGCCCTGTATTATAGCTCAAAGAACACCAACCAGGAAAAGGGTGGTGCCTGAGCCAGACTTGGGGTAATGTTTTAACACTGCCCTGTATGTATGCCGCAGAAGAACCCCAGACCAAGGGTAAGGTGTGCCTGAGCCAGACTGTGGATTGGCTCACACTGCCCTTTTTGTATGAGCTGCAAAAACAGCCAACCAGGGAAAGGGGGTTTCCCTGACCAGACTTGTGGTATTGGCTCTACACGCCCTGTATGATACCTCAGAAGAACAGCCGACCAGGGTAAAGGGGGTGCCTGAGCCAGACTTGGGGTTTTGGGCTCTACACTGCGCCGTATGTATGCCCTGCAGAAGAACGGTCCATACTTCTCCGTATTCTACACTGCCTTAAAGCTATTTAGAACTGACCTGTCAGCCCAGCCAGGATTCATACTTGTCGCCCTAAGATTTTTGCAACCACAAAGAGAAAAATTATCAAATTTCCCTTGAGGTCATGAGTGAGTTGCAGTAGCATAAACAGAAGAAAGACTGAGGCATCGTTCTGTAATGTTGTTCCCGCAATTAGTGAATTTTATTATTTTTTAATTATTTTTGCCTGTTAGTGCCAACGTTCATACATGTCGCCCTAGGTGTACACAATAGGCCATTTTCTGATGGTACATTCTCCTTTAAGGAAGAGGCCATATATTTCTATAGCCTGGTAGCTAAAGGATTACTTTTAGACTTTTAATATGTGACTAATACCTGTGTCACATTTTTGCATCTGAGTTTCGGCCAGGTTTCCAAACCTGACTTGTTTGATAACACATACTCGCAACATCAAGGACCTATAGTCTCAGCCTAAAGGGTTTAATGACCCATGTTGGCAGAATCATAGATCACTGATTTTGAGTTGTGATTATCAAACCCATGGTCCATCAATTAACAGGCAATAGAAACATACAATGTCTTTAAAGGAAAGTCTTCCAAAATTTCATAATCGAGTTTAACAATTTTTAAAAATTTTTAACTTTGTTTAAATGGCAAAATTAAGAAACCTTGTAATATATCTTATGAAGAAAAATAACTTCTTCATTTTGAACAACCAAGATCCTTCTCCAGTTGGATCAACTTAGTGAAAAATCTGGTTTTCTGCCCAAGAATCTATAAGAGGGGAGGGGGTGTAAGGTTATAGATGGAAAGAGACAGAGAGATGCACAAATCTATGGCTGATGGCTCTACTGTCATATCCCCAGTCTGATATTTTTGCTTACCAACCAGTATCTATAAATCCCCATGCTGCTCTTTTGTGTGTGTAGTCTGTGTGGGAGACATCATAACAGCTAATCTGCCCCCACTAACTCAGGGACAACAGAAATCTAAAGAGGAAGCTTTCAGCATGGAAACACAGTGCACAAGACAGGCCATATACAAATGATATAATGGCCAGAAATAGCACCACTCCTCATGTACACATACATAGAAACTTAATCTGTCCTTTCCTATCTATAGAAAAAAACTAATTGCGGTCTTTACTTTGAACACTATCCAGTAAAAGTCATTGAGTCATCTCCAGGCTACAGGCCCAAGTGGCTGCTCTAAAGCAGATCTCTGAACACTGTGAACAGCAGTTCAGGCAAGATGGCCGCTCCTATAATCACGTACAGGATAAAAAAAAATCAACAAAATAGAAAACAGAATAGAAATAAAAAATAAGTATCAGTATCTGGTTTTAAAGAGAAAAATTAGTAAACATGTTACTTTTAAATAATAATCCCAACCATGCTGTAGCAATCCTCAGGGTGCAGTAGTGAATCCATAGAACTAAATTGGCAGCATCAAACTGGAGCGGTCGGCATATGAAGACACATGGTATGAGAACAAAAGGAAGACTACAGAATTTTGACTGCAGCTTTGACTGTGGGTTGTAAGATATAATGTAATAACAGGATTGTGATTGCACCTCTGGCTCAGCAGAACTGTAACTGCAGCTCTTGATGTATCTGGAGTATATCACATGAATTTACAGCGGGATAGGGAATGCTGCCTGAAAGAGACTGGAGTAATAGACATGAAGGAACAGTATAATTGTAAATGTTTATCTGAATGTAACTGTAAGGATAAGATTTCACTGCAGAATTATGATTCCAGCACTGGGCATGACTGTAAGATAATTTTGCCGCTACAGATGAGCTCCCTTGGTCAACTGAAGGGGTTTTGCCATCATAGACATTGATGGCATATCGATAGGCTATACTCAGAACTTCCATTGAAATTAATGAGGAGGGGCCGCGCTTGCGTACTCACTTCTCCATTCTGAATGGGAGCTTTGGGAGTCTAGAGATAGCCAAGAACAAATCACCATAGTGTGTATCAGCTCACCAGCAGTATGGTCGGAGCAGAGCCAACTCCCCACGGAATCGGGAAAGATGATAAACCAGCTTTCTGTCAGACGGTAATCTAAATAAAACGTGTCAGTTCCATTAAAAAATTCTGGATAACAGAATGATGCAAGACAAGTTAAAAATCAGTGTTAATGTGATCGCTCTAAATCCACATGTCTGACGCGTTTCGGATGTTACACATCCTTACTCATATGGAAGTGTAACTTACTCATAGTCACATGACTATGAGTAGAGATGTGTAACATCCAAAGCACGTCAGTCATGTGGATTTAGAGCGATCACATTAGCACTGATTTTTAACTTGACTTGCATCCTTCTGTTATCCAGAATTTTCTAATGGAATTGAATAAAGACACGTTTTAATTGGATTACCGTCTGGCAGAAAGCTGGTTCATCGTCTTTCTGGATTCTGTTCTAGAGATAGGTGCAAGTCCCAAAGGTGGGACCTGCACCTGTTTGACATTGATGGCATATCTTATCGATGATGACAAGACCCCTTTAAGGTATAAGCTCTTGGGCTTCATCATGGTCCGAGCTCTAGTCTCTTAGAGGCTGAAATAAATCATTTATGTTAATGCACAAGTTTTACATTACATTAACATGGCCACAGAGTATGTAAATCACCAGGGAAGGCGCAGACATGAAAAATTCACACTAATTGATCTGATAGTGATGGATCTCCAGTGCTAATAGCTTGAAATTTATAGAAAACACATGGTTTTATATCTAATATTCCTGTCTACATTTATTGTTACAGTGTCTTCCCACAATTCCCTGCACTACAGACCCTTTTGCCTAAGAGCAGGCTCAGACTAGTCCACAGGAGAGCGCTGGAAACCCCCAGTGGGCTTCTTGGCAAGGGAAAGTCCCTGGGCATTGTGGGCCCTTGGATGCGGCAGGTTTGGGGCCTCTTTTTAGTGACAATGGAAGAGAAAGAGAGCAAGTAAGAGGCAGATTGCAAGAGTTATGTACAGTATGACATATACCCTTGCTGAAGGATGGGCCCCAAGAATCAACTCCACTGGTTAGCCCCAAGAATCAGCTCCACTGGTTAGTCCCAAGAATTAACTCTTATGGTGGGCCCTAGGCCAGCACTGCCTAGAAAGAACCTATAGCCTTGTTCATCCTGAGCCTTCTGATGCTAGAAGAACAGCATGAAGATTATGCAATATGTCAGTTTGACAATTTCCTGCATGACGACGCTCCTCTATGTGGGTTGCTCTGTTCAGCATAAGTATCCTGTGAAGTCCTGGATTGTTTAATGGGCACTATGAATCTGGGCCACCATACTGGATGTTCAAATCAGTCCTCTATGCAGTGCTGCTTTAAACTGTCATGCTTGGTGTTGGGGTTAGCCCTCCTTTATATAGCCACTGTGGCTCTGGACCACCATGTTGGGTGTTGTGGTTAATCCCCTTTATAAATGAGCAGTGGTCTTGAACCATAATGATGGCTTTTCTTGTCAATCCGCTGTATAACCGAGCAGTGTGGCTCTTGACTATTGTGTTGTTGGGTTTAGTCTTCAGTAGAGATGGTCTTGGACAATGATGTTGGGTGTTGTAATTAATCTCCCTAATCTCCTGTATGGATTGGGCAGTGTGTCTCTGAGCCAATAAATTGGGTGTTGGAGTTAGTCCCCTCTACAAATAAGCTCTGGACTCTATATAGATAGACACCAAGGTTCTGGATCATTGTGTCGGGTATTAGGGGTCAATTCCATGGATTAATAGGCAGTATGGCTCCGAACCATCTTGTTGGGTTTTGGATTCACTCCTCTGTACAGATGAACAGTGTGGCTCTGAATCATCATGTTGTTTAGGGTAGTCCGCTATATGGGTGAGCAGTGTGGCTCTGGACCATTATGTTGGTAGTTGAATTTAGTCCCATGTAGAGATTAGCGTTGTGGATCTGGACTGTCATTTTAGGGGTTCTGCTCAGTCCCCTGTTTAGAGCAGTGTGACTCTTTATTATTATACTGCTGGGTTCAGTCCCCTTTATAGATGAGCATTGTCACTCATGTTAAAGTCAGTCTCTATATGGATGTTCAGTGTCTCTTTGGACTATATATAGATAAGCAAAGTAAATCTGTTGCTGGAGTCTGTGTCCTATATCGATGGAAAGGAAAAAAAATAATAAAAAAATAAAATTCACTAATTACAGGAACAACATTACAGAACGACCCCTCAGTCCTTCTTCGGTTTATGCTCCCGCAACTCACTCATGTCCTCAAGGGAAGTTTGATCATTTTTCTCCTGGTGGTTGCAAAAATCTTAGGGCGACAAGTATGAATCCTGGAGTTGAAAGACTTTAAGGCAGTGTAGCATGCTCCAGATTGTATGAAGCTGTTCTTCTGCAGGTCATACATATAGGCGCAGTGTAGGGCCAATACCACAAGTCTGGCTCAGGCACCACCTTTACTCTGGTCTGGCTGTTCCTCTGCAGGTCATACATACAGGGCAGTGTAGTGCCAATACGACAAGTCTGGCTCAGGCACCACCATTACCCTGGTCTGGCTGTTCTTCTGCAGGTCATACATACAGGGCAGTGTAGAGCCAATACCACAAGTCTGGCTCAGGCACCACCTTTACCCTGGTCTGGCTGTTCTTCTGCAGGTCATACATACAGGGCAGTGTAGAGCCAATACCACAAGTCTGGCTCAGGCACCACCTTTACCTGGTCCTGGCTGTTCATCTGCAGGTCATAGCATAACAGGGCAGTGTAGAGCATTACGAAAGTCTGGCTCGGGCCCACCCCCAAATTTAAACCTGGTCTGGCTGTTCTTCGCAGGTCATACATACAGGCATTGTATTTGCCAATACCAAAAGGGTCTGGCTCGGGCACCACCTTTACCCGGTTCTGGCTGTTCTTCTGCAGGCATACAACAGGGCAGTGTAGAGCCAATACCACAAGTCTGGCTCAGGCACCACCTTTATCCTGGTCTCGCTGTTCTAAGTGTTCTGTGCCCAGGTTTGGCGTCAAAGAATCACAAATGTGTCTACTTCTATGAATGTGGTGCGACGCCCCCCAAAAGTTTGAAGTGAGACTCTCCATACATCTATAGAACAGGTCTACTAAAGCTTTTTGACACCAGAAAACTGCTGCAGCCCCGTTCATACATGTCGCCCTTAATTCCCAGACTATTTAGACCTACTCTCACCTCAATCACATCTTGGTTTAAGGAAATCTTACATGTGCAAAGGATGGAGGAACTTAGAGCAGATAATGACATGTCACTTCTTTCACATGGCGTTTAATACGTGTCAGGGAAGATGGAGGTAATTCATTGCTCTCTATAAGAGCTATGAATTACCGTAATACGTTCCAAAACTACATCGTGTGAATATACCCTAAGAAAGAAAAAAAAAATTCACAAAGTACTGCTTAGGGTGGAATCTGCGAGGTCATGAAACAAATTCTAATGGAGTTTAAATTCCACTTACCTATTTGTGTTATGCTGAATAAGCACAACTCTAATGTGAGCTTTTACTATATATAAATGGCTACAGCTCAGCTGTACCTAGCAATCCAGATGTAGCGTATGAACGTAGGAAGGAAGAAACTTTGCCAACAAAAGCGATGCCAAGAGATTCAGTCCCTTTGTTCAACTGAGCAATGCGGTTCTAAACTATCATGTTGAGGTTTGGGGGTCAGTCCAGAGCCGTCTTAACAGAATTATGGGCCCATGGGCATAGCACTGCAGTGGGCCCTGCCCAAATACATGACATCACACTTGGCCATGCCTCGAGCCCCCCTCAAGTACACGCATATTATCTCAACACTTATGTCTGAACACTGGCAGCCTGCAGCCTACAAGATTATTTGGGGAGGGCGGGGAAACCCTTTTGGGGCTCCCTTCTCCACAATGGCTTTTAACTGTTTGCACATCCTAAAAACACACAAACAGTTAAATTAGCAAAGTCAATCATGGGATCCAGGGTATGTTTCTTGGATTCCTGGGATATACATACACCACCTGGGGCCCCTATACTTTCGGGGCCCCCCGGGCAACTACCTAGTGTGTCCAATGGAAAAGGTGGCCCTGGGTCAGTCCCCTGTGTAGATAAACAATGTAACTCTGAACTACTATGTTAGGGTCTGTCTCCTACTTAGATGTGTGGTGTAGCTCTAGACCATCATTTGGTGTTGGGGTCCCCTTTATAGATGAACAGTGTGACTTAAACTCATCTTGTTGGTTGTTGCAGTCAGAGCCTTGTGTAAATCAGCACTGTCAATGAAGATGAATGTAATAGAAAGTAGCCTCAAAGGGGCTATCCTGTCCTTGTGGGGGTTCAAATTATCTTAAAAATAACAAAGGGTGAAACCGAGAAGAACATACAACACCTGCTGCAAATGAAATGCTTTCTGAATTAATTCACAAATGTTGGTTTTTTATACCCTTTTGCAAATGAGTAGATAAGAAGGCATCACATGTACCTGGCTGTGAGGGGCTATTGGCACGTCCTTATCTATGGACCATCCTCACCCGCTTCAGGAATGTCTGAACACAGGGTGTAACTTCTGACTAGGCGCCATCTTGGATTACACGACAATCTGTACAAACTACTACAGGCAACCATTTTGTTTAAACATTAATGACAAAAGATTACCTACAGCTTTTACATTTCTGTACATATAAGTATGTGCCTATTAAATTTTATAAAATATGTATATGTGAGGTATATACTAACTAATAAAATATCTTTTCCTACAAAAGTTCCTCTTTTTTCCCTATTCCTTCCATTCTCTTCCCTATTCTTGTCTTTTGCGGAAGTAACCTCGCCCGACAAGGGCGGCCCCGTAGTCCCTGATATGCCCTAGCTCACCCTATATTTCTATGGTCTAGTTCTTTGAGACATGCGGTTACAGAGGGGAGTAGATGACTTTCCGGAGCACTTCTGGCGTCAATGGTCTCTCACGGAATAGTGTCTTAATTTTCCACATCATCATAGGGTCAGGCTTTTGGACAGCTGAAGGCTGTGGTAGTGTCGCTGTCATCAGAGAGGGCCAGCCGTGGGACACTGTTCATCATGATGGGAGTAGTCTGGGTCCACAGCTTTCACAAATAGTTTCCTCAAGCAAGGGAGAACACAACAGACAATTAGAGCAAGAATTAGCAAACACAATCAATATGGCAATACCTATCTGGCAAGCATTCCCCGCCAAACCCTTAAACTATGAAGTAAACCCTGTTCCCAGGGGTGATCTATGCCGGTTACGCTTTAAACTTTCTGGAGTCATAGCTTTCGGGCCACATGACCCTTCCCCCTTTTTGGTCCTTTTTTACTGGGTTAAAAGTACAGAGGTTTCTCCCAAACATTTTTTCACATCCTCCCTTTTTCCGCCAAA